>JARYHS010005557.1:1075258-1278598 GCA_031002005.1 Vandiemenella viatica | reverse complement strand
GTAAGACAGTTCATCAACTCTGTAAATAACTTGAATATTTAGAACAGTGTAGGGTACTATATCACTGAATACAAGTACACCAAGTATAGAAGTTGACGCAAGTTTATTCAATCAGTATTAAGTTTAGAAACGCATATACGCGGATCACCAACTAAAAAATAATGTTTATCCGAAGATACAGGTTCGCTAGAGTGAAACTTCTCACTTAGCATAAAAAACAGTTTCTACCAACTCCACTGTTAATAGAACAATCACTGTAATGAAGCACTTTTTCTAATACACTTATTAACGGAAAGTTAGTGCCGTTGTTTCAACGTGTCCAGTCCAATCGAGTCATAAATGACAGTCACTCTTTTAGTGCCGACGCGGATGCGTGTAATTCGGAGTCCGTTTACATTCTGTAGAACATGTCTGCTTCCCGCAAATACAACACAACACGTTGCCGTGTGTGCTACCTCACTCAGCAACATTCAAACACAGACTGCTAGCTACTCTCAAAGAGTTTACAGCTACGAAGTATTTGTAATGGTTATCGACAATCGACACTATAGACTTAGATGAGATTTGACAGTTAGCATTTCGCTTTGTAATGTGACACATTGTTATGAGAAATATAACTTAACTTCAACTGTTTAATCTTTACTGTGCCTATAGGCATAATCTGTACTTAATACTGACTTTTTCAACAAATTTTCTGACTTATTACATAAAAACTATATGCTGTTGAATTTTTAAATGCAGATAAACTTAATTTCTTAGTATACTTATCCCCTTTTGTATCCATCCAGTTTCAATTAAATATTAACCTTACAGGTCTGTGTTAAAATATAGTTTATCTTTACTCAATTTGATTACTCCTTGAAGGAATTATATGTTTGATGTTATATTACTGGAAATGTGTTTGATCATCGCTAATTATATACATTAATTCAGAATAACAGTTAGCACCACATTTATTAGTTACATAAGTGTTTTATATGTAGTGTCACAATATTATGGTAGTAGAACATCAAATTTCAATCAATGGTATTAGTGTTGTCTAGTTGGATATATATTCTTTAGTGATACTTAAAAATTTATGTTCCCTCAAGTGTCAGACTTACATAGTGAAGAACAAAAACATATTGAGTGCTTTTAAAATTTCTAAGAATTTCCTTGTATCAGGTTGCACTTCAATTACTATTTCCATCATTTCTTCAAAGTAATCAACTAGGACTTTTGTTCAGTGATGACAGATACATTTCTGATCCTTTCCTGTAATTCTTCTGGCTGATGGTGTTAGTACCTGCAGTGATCTCATCAACAAAGTCAGGCACTTAATATATCAGTGCAATACAGCTGCAAACTTGTTTCCACCAGTTGGTTCATAGTTGTGTTGAGCCAGCTGTGACTTATAACCAATTAAACAGTTTCGATGTCCAGGTAACTGATCGAGAAGCCGGCTGAGATATTTTACACAGAAATAAAAAAAAACGTACATAAGCTGGTGGAGATGTTGCTCAGTGAAGAACTCATTATTTTGAGGTAAGATGTGTTTGTAATAAGGTACTTGACTAATTTTGGAAAGTAGTCAGTATTGTAGCTATGCATGTACTGTAACCAAAAAATATCTTTTGTTGAAAATAAAAAAGAACAGAAAATTACAAAATTTTGAATTTTTATGTGTGAATTTGAATCTGGTGCCAAAACGCCCACAGCTCTCCTGTCCTCTCTTGTGACTTCACTTCTCTGCTCGTGCCACTGTAAGAAAAGTGGTGGATTGATGATTTTGTTGATACAATCAGTTCTATAGTGCACCAGTGTGTAAACACATCATGTAAAAAGAAACCAAATTGTTTATTTACTTTGCACACAAGGAAATTATTCGGAAGAAAAGGCTAAGAATTTATTAGGTGTCTCATGGTTTATTATATATGAAATAACTAGTCCACAACACAGTTTCATATTTAACTTGTTTCTCAAAAGCACGACAAACTTTATTGATACTGGTCAAGCGATTAAACTCAAAGACTGTTTCCAACGACAGTACAGTACTGATCGTTTAAAACTGTTCCAACTGAGTGTCATTTGCTGACGTAAACTTTGTTCATAAACTGTGTTAAATGAGTCTCTATCGCTCACTTTATGTAAGTTTCACAGGAAGTTTTAGAACATTACAAAGTCTTCCGAGATATATTTCTAGAAGTTTAACAATACTTAAACAATTAAAAATAATCAATAAATAATCATTTAAATCATTACTCATTATCATTGCTCAAAAATGAAAATTAAATATATCTAAACATAAAATTATCCACATAAATCATTTTAAACTGATTAAATCATCCTTTAAACATCATAGCTCACCTTAATATTTGGAATTTAACCAATTATCTTTCATAGTTCTGTTCTTAAATATATTAAATAGTATTTAAATAATTTATTTTCATAAAACAAAATCAATTTACGGTAAAATTGCAAGACAAATATACAAAATAATACTCACTAAACCCCTATCTTGTTACAAATGATTCATAAAACACAATTCCATTTAAAGCCTAGGTTTGAGGGCTGTTAATTGATCGAAATGACCCAGCATATTTGTCTATACAGGGCCGCATTTAGGCTTTGTGGGCCCCTAGGCTATATATGTGGTGCGGGCTCCCCATTCTCGGCTGTGGCCCCTCTAACTGGTGGCTGCCTCCGGCTATTGATGCTTAAATTCTAGATTCGTGACATTTTATTTTTTTTTAACTCTACTACAGGCCCAGTCGGGGCCCCGGGGTTGTGGTGCGGACCCCTTGGCTACAGCCTAGGTAGCCTTTGCTTAAATGCGACCCTGTGTCTATAAAGTATGCTTTTGTAATGACTGCTTTGATGTTAGGTTCAGTTAATATTCTATAATGTTTAATAAGCTATGTACCTTATAATATTTCTAGTTATATTGCTCCTCAAGTCTGTCACGAGTCGCCATATATAATAATACTAATCTTATCTTCTTGTTAGCATTGAAGAGATTCATGCATTTCTTCCATACTCTTCATCAATTCAAAAATAAACATGTAAGTGTAAGGGATCGCACCTGATAGGGTTTCTTAGCATAGGTAACTGCTTATTTACACTTGGCAATATAAATTTATAGAGCAATGCTGAATTTGATAATATTGTTAGCATAATAGAAAATTTAAAACTGCAAAACCTTAATATAGATATGAATTATCTTTATGGATTATTTCTTTATCAAACAAACTTTGTGAACTGATATATAGTTCTAAAGGTTTGCCGCAATTATGTACTGCACAAAAATAGCAGCAAATATTTAATAAGACTGAAGATAATTTTGCATACTTGTATAAAGGATTTTCATTTTTACTGTCTATTTCCACCACGTTAGCATTCACAGAGAAAGTTCTTTCTGTAATGAATTGCAAATGGCGAGACTAAAGAAACACAGTCTCTGAATCTGATAAAAAAACGAATTACTTATTTACTTTAAATTAATATAGACTGTAAAGATGCTGTGCAACTGTTTAGCAGTTATAATAATTTGATAAAACTTGCGAAAAGCAATAAAAATATATTTTTAAACATAATAATAAAAAATTGTACTTTATTTTCCCACTATGAACTTTTTTTCCTTACCTTTAACAACCAATGTACTTTATTTTCAATAAAAAAGGTGGCAACCCTAATTACAACTGAGCAGAAACATCATAATTACACTAAACAATAGTTTAGTGCAGTGTGCTCCACAACTTTTTTTTTGGTCATTAGAGGTGGGAAAGACCCTGAGGAAAGGAACGAATAGGAATTTTACCATTGCCATTTAAAGGTACCATCTCGGCATTCATGTGGAATGATCTGTGAAAATCACGGTAAACTTAAATCTGGATGCCCAGACGGGGAATCGAACCCGTGTACTCCCGAATACGAGGCCAGAGCGTTAACCGCTCATCCACGACGCACCGACAAATAGTTTTCATTCTGTTAAGAACCGTTTGCAACATTTTACCTCTTCCAATATTTTCAGTCACTTTCGTGTGGAATGAACCAATCTCATTTCATGTAACGTTGTCGCATATTAATTTGAATCTTAAAGTAATATTAATCTGTTTGGAAATACAAAATTCCTTACTTGTATTTTCTGATGTTTTGTTATTGCAGAACTCAGAAAACAATTAAACGTAGAAACGGATCTACACTGTAAGACATTTGTGCTTAAACGACAGCATGCGATTGTATTAGCAGCAGTTGGTAGCCCTGCGGCTGTTCCAATCCGTGCCTCTTTCCCCTCTGCAGCAGTCATCTGTTTCCGTATATTACGTCTATTAACTTGAAGGTTAAACTGGATATATCATCACTTGAAATTCTGAGAAATCAACACTTCTGAGTGACTGATTTCACCAACCATTACTTAGCATAGTTGTTTACATTAAATGAAATTCTCTGTTTTCCTGATACACTGTGCCGTAGCTGTTCTGTTCAGCGTGCTCAGCCCCGCTCCCGGCTAGATATTGAGTCTCGCTGGATTCAGTTACGAAGAAACTAATGCAGCAATCAGTGCATTATTTAGCTTCTGGAGAATTTTAAATTTTTCGCTAATAAAAAATATTAGTTACGCCCCAAACAGCTTTTTTTTCTTATGAAGCTGAGATGGTGTAATCTTTGTTGAGAGATAAAACTCCTTTCATACGGAATAACTGAAATTTTATAATTTAAAAATATGAGCATGATCGCGATTAATCAAATTTAGGAATTTTCTAATGCGAAAAAGCACATATATGGAGGCAATATCGTTGCTTAATACATTTAAAATTATCTTGAATTATACACGAATTGCAAGCAAAATATTATCAATTTCTTTTATAAGTCATTTTCTAAGTCAAACAGGCATTCCTTTTTAGTCGTTTTCTGTTTATAGGATTTTTAATCCTTGTAACTGAGCGTGGTGGGTGAGTCAATCAGAACCTTGCGATATGGATCCCAAACTCCACAACAGTAATCCAGATGCGGACGCACTAGTGTTTATCCGCTATCTCCTTTGTCTGAGCATTACAGTTCCTCAAAATACGACCTATGAATCTCAATTTAGAATTAGCTTTGCCTACGACGGAAGTAATGTGTAAGTCCCATTTCATGTTGCTTTGTACTACTACCTCCAGATACTTCAGGCAATCAACCGTGTCAACAACTGAATTGTTTACTTTGTACTCGTGAACAAACCGATTCTTTTCGTTACTTATTCGCATTGCCTTGCACTTTTTATAATTAAGTGTAAACTGCCATTTAAAGCACCATTCGGAAATACCATCCAAATCGCGCTGAATTTTTAAGCAATCGTCAGAGCACCTTATTTCCCTATGGATAACTGCATCGTCGGCAAACAACAGTGATCACAGTCACCGAGATCGTTTATAAAAATTGCGTAATGATTGGCGAAATATTTAGAGTAGTCAGAAGTATTGATTTTTTTTACTATTACAGGTGAAGATATTTCCACTCTAACTTTCAAATTAATGGACATAATATACGAAAACAGATGATGGCTGCAGAGGGAGGGAGTGGAACAGCCGCAGGGCTACCAACTGCTCCTAACACAATCGCGCGCTGCTGCAGAAGCACAAATGCCAAACAGTACTCCTCTGTTTCTGCTTTTAATTGGAGGTCTGCAATCACAAATAAAATCAGATAGTAACGCGTAAGGCATTTTGAATTTCCAAACAGATTAGCGTTATGACTTTAAGATTCAAATTAAAATACCACAACATTTCAGGAAATAACACTACTTCGTTCGACATTAAGTGACTGAAAATTTCGTAGAAGGTGCAGAGTTGCAAACTGTTCTTAACGGAATGGAAACTATTTGTTGGTGTGTGGTGGGTGAGCGGTTAACGCTCTGGCCTCGCATTCGGGAGGACGCGGGTTCGAATCCCCGTCCAGCCATCCGATATCGGTTTTCCATGGTTTCCAAAATCACTCCAGACAAATGCCGGGATGGTTCCATTAAAAGGCCAATTTTCGGAATTCCTACCTTTCCTTGCTCCAGGTCTCTTTCCACCTCTAATGGCCAAAAAAGTTGGTTTGCACGCTGGAGTAAACCAGTGTTTGGTGTGGTTGTTATGTTTGTTCCCAATTGTAATAGATACTGTCTAGAATTTTTTCAGAAAGGCTCTGTGTCCAATATAGTCGATGGTAAGTATTTGCGATACATTACGAGAAATCTCTTTGAAATAAAACAATACTAGGAGAAAATACAGTTCAAGCCAAAACGTATAATAAACTTAGCTATCGTTTGAAATAATGAAAAACTTTCACCTGCATTACGGAGCTATGTCGTGCATGCGGAAACAACACACAAAACCCGGTTGGTTGTTTGTATGAGGAGCTGCTCATGAAATCTCGTTTTTGCATCACTAGTTTTGCATATTGCATTAGTTTAAAAACTTTAAATTATCATTCTTAGAAGAATAATTTATATGTACCTAAAACTATATGGTTTTAAATTAATGTTATTATTATTATATAGCAAGCTTTATTAATTTACAAATAGATGAAAGCTTGGCAGTTAGTTTATTAAGAATAACATAATAAAGGTAAACATAGCGGTATAAGTTATTTCACAGCTGTAATTTTTTATATCCCATATTTGATTATCGATTATTGACATTACCATACTATCATGTATTGCAGGCTCTGTTCAGCTCAAAATACATAAGTTTCTATATCATTAGTTCTGAAACATTAAAATAATATTGTGCTTTTATTAACTACTAATTAATGGTATTTGTAAATAGCTTGGTGTTTTTCACATTAGTTTTACAGAGTACTGATATTTTTAACTCAAATACCGATATTTTAAATTCCACAGTCAGTTAAGTTTAGAAATTCATAAGCCTGAGTTAAAATCATTGGCTTGTTCTGTCTGAAATACAACTGTAGTTCAATTACTTTCTAATACATTAAAGTAAAAATTTCCATGCATTTAAGATTTTATTGTTGTTGCAAATTACTTAGCATCCACATTTGCACTAAACAGTATCGATATGTCAAATTCCATTTTAAGTTTAATTTTGAAATTCATTCGCAGCTTTATTTATTGGCAGATAGTTTCAGGAAAAATGCAATTTAATACAGTCCAGATATGGGAATTAAGTAGGTATTTATTGGCTTTTAAGTAGTTTTTACCATGCTGTTACTAATATGATTCAATCTAATTTTGTAAAAAAAAATTAAACACGTAGTATAAATTATGATAGACAACATTCCCAATTAAACACAAGTATATATTATTTTTTTCACTACTTAAATCTCATTTAAAAGGCATAAAAAGTACTTAAAAACACGCAATGTAGGTAATGTGGCGAACGATGTGGGTTGTAGCAGGTTTTCTAAGAGGTTTTAGTGGAAATGTACTGGAAAGGTAACTTTTGGAAATAAATAAGAATCTCCCATAATTTTGTTCACTTTGTATTAGGGATTCAGAGATCAGGAAGATGATCGAAACAATGAGGAAATTGCATGAAATAGTTAGGGCCCTTGAGGCTCGGCCTGTGGAGGCTAAGCCTGCATGGGCCCGTCCTGTGTAGACCCGCAATATACAGGCCCAGTGTGTAGAGGCTCGGCCTGTGGAGGCTAAGCCTGCATGGGCCCGTCCTGTGTAGGCCCGCAATATACAGGCCCAGTGTGTAGAGGCTCGGCCTGTGGAGGCTCAGACTATGGAGGCAGAAAGAATAGATGGTGGGTTCACTAAGGAGGATGAGAAGGATAATTAGGAGCTGATAACTGGTCATAGGAAAAATACAATTAACGGTATAAAGAATCAGGACACTTCAGAAATGGTAGGGTACAATAGGTTTGATGGGTTACCAGAATTGGTAGGAGAAGAGAATCATATAGTTGCAAGGAAATAAAGGAAGAAGAATAATATAATTCCGCTAGTAGTTAGTAGCCATCAGAATCAATTAGGCACAGGCCATCAGGTCACAAGTTTTTTCAAACATAGTACAGCATTCTACCAGGAAATAGAGGATGCAGGTTCACTTTGTGGGAGATTCACTTAGGACGCCAGAGTAGTGGTAGTGGGAGATGCAGGAAATTGTGTGGACAGAAATATGAGTTACACAGTACATTGAACTTATGCAGGTACTAAGTCACCATGACCAGCCATAGTTGAACCACATTGTGAGGTGGGTAAAGCGTGTAAACAAAGGTGCTACTTGGGTAAAAGGTTCTGTCTTGTGGGTTATGTGAGTTGACACCATTGGTAAATGGGGTTTTATTCATGGAGGCAAGAAATATATGGTGAGGAAATACCGCTTATTCTGTGACGCCGCCTCTAAACTCTCGGCTGATACTGGGCATGCACAATGGCGGCGACAGCCATATTACGTATCCATACAATTGTTATGTGGAGACAGTATAACCCAAAAACCAAGCAAGATATCGAAAAAAAATCGATGTTTTTCGTCATATTACATAAGAATCCATCATCAAAATTGACTTTTTGCGACGTTTTTCTTCTGCATTTCAGCTCACTTTTGAGACAGTATATCTCAAGAACTATGCAAGATATCGAAAAATTTTATTGTTTATTTTTTATTCGTCTCGTCTTTTTAAATAAGAATCCATCATGAAATTTGACTTTGACCAATTGTTTCTTCTGAATTTCAACCAAAAGTATCTCACATTTGAGACAGAATATTTCGAAAACTAAGCAGGATATCAAAAAATGTTATTCTTAATTTTTTATTTGTCTCATCGAGTTATATAATAATCCATCATCAGATTGCGGCGTAACGTTTATCCTAGAGTTCCTTTATGGTTTTTGCTCATATTACCCATGTTTGTATGGAGAGGTAATATGGCGGCCACGCCTCCCCACTCCTCTCCACCCGACATCACTTCAGTGCGTGGTGAAGGTTACTTGCGTCGTCTCCATATATTTCTTTCCTCCATGGTTTTATTAGGCATGGCATATAAATAAATAGAAGGGGCAAAGTCCCGGTAAGAGTATTTTCTGAATACGCGGAGGATATTGAACCATTTCTGTCAGATATATTCCGTAAAACTTTAGAAGAGAAAAAAGTACCTTCTAGCTGGAAAATAGCACAGGTAATTCCCGTTTTCATGAAAGGAGATCGGAGGGATCCTAGGAACTATCGACCCATATCTCTAACATCTGTCTCCAGCAGAATTCTGGAACATGTCATATGCTCGAACATAATGAAGTTTCTAGATGAGAACGAGTTACTTACACCGTGTCAACACGGATTTCGGAAGAAGAGATCGTGTGAAACACAATTGGCCCTATTTTCCCATGACGTAATGAAAGTTATCAATGCAGGTTCGCAAGTTGACGCAGTTTTCACAACCGACTTTTAGCGAAGATTCGAGCTTACGGTATTTCGGCTCAGATTTACGAGTGGATACGTAATTTTTTAACTGGTTGATCACAGTATGTCGTTGTTGACGGGGAAGCCTCTTCTAAGATAAATGTTACTTCGGGCGTTCCTCAATGGAGTGTAATTGGGCCACTGCTTTTCTTAATATTTATAAACGATCTAGGTGACAACGTCAAATGCTGGTTGCGATTGTTTGCCAATGATGCAGTTATCTATAGGGAAATAAGGTGCTCCGACGATTGCTTAGAAATTCAGCGTGATTTGGATGCTATTTTCGATTTGTGCCGTAAATGACAGGTTACACTTAATTGCAAAAAGTGCAAGGCAATGCGGATAAGTAACAAAAAGAATCAGTTTGTTCATGAGTACAAAATAAACAATTCAGTTGTTGACATGGTTGATTCCGTGAAGTATCTGAGGTGATAGTACAAAGCAACATGAAATGGGACATGCACATAACTCCCGTCGTAGGCAAGGCTAATTCTAAATTACGATTCATAGGACGTATTTTGAGGAATTGTAATGCTCATACAAAGGAGATAGCATATAAAACACTAGTGCGTCCGCATCTAGATTACTGTTGTGGAGTTTGGGATCCGTATCGCAAGCTTCTGATTGACTCAGTTGAGTGGGTACAGAGGAGAGCCGCTAGATTCGTGACTTGTTGTTACAGCCCTTATGAAAGCGTTACATAATTGATACATAGATTGGGCTGGGATAGTTTGGAAAACAGACGACGTAGCTTGCGTTCGAATTTATTGAAGAATATGCGGAAAAAAATAAATTTCGAGTGCAATGAAATACTTCTTCTGCCAACCTACTTAGGTCGCAATGACCGGAGAGATAAGATTAGATAAATAAGATGCCGTACCCCATGCTTTTATGTATTTCTTCTTTCCTCGCACTATTCGGGAATGGAATGCGTGGGTTTAGGATTGGTGCTTTACACCCTCTGCCACCCACAATGTTTCTGATTTGCAGAGTATGGATGTATCTACATCTAGATCTAGATGTTGATGTAGATGTAGAAAGTAATATTTTCTGAGCTGTTAGCTCAAGCTGTAAGAGTGATGAGTGGTTCAGGATTGTGCGTCTGTTATGCTAGAGAGGTTGTAGATCCATGATGGGAAAAAAAATAAAGAAACTCATAACACTACTGAAACAATAACTAATGGGGCAGAAGTGGGAAGGAGAAGGTAGAAGTTAAAAATATCAAAAATCCAGCAATAGGACCAATACTAGTGAAGTGTAGAAGCATAATGAACTAAACGATAAAATTTGCAAACTTAACAGAATTACATTAACTTCAAGATAGATAGTATGTAATGACTGCGAGTAGTGATGCAAAGGAAAGGATAACCACGGCCATTCAACTCTCAACTGTCGCTCGATGTCTTGAATTAGGAACTGTGAACATTAACAGCGTCAGGGATTATCATGTATTACAGTGGAAAGTGATGAATAGTTTATTAACAGGCCGAAGGACTTTACATTCGGAATTGGCAAAAGTAGACGGGTGGAGGAATTTAACCCTCAAAGTATATAATATAGTATTCATGATAATAACAATATAATAAAGATAATCTTATATATATATAAAAATAGACGTGTTTTTTCCTATATTTCAGTTTTCAGCCAACACTACCTAGCACAGATCACTGATGTTTGTGGGTGGAAGTAGCATGGAGTTTCCTGTCATGCACAACGTTGGCCGAATGCCGATAGCTGTGGGGATGTGGGAGATATAATGATTAAAGTTGGTCAGTGCAGGGCGTTTTCATATTTCGACCAAAAATTCGTATCTTCGTATACTTCTCTTTCCTGCCACAACTACATAACATAGACCTTTGGTGTTTGTGTGTGGTAGTAGAATCGTCTTTCCTGTCGTGCACTATGGTTATTAGATGTCGGTAGCTATGGGGGTGTGGAAGATATGGGGGTTGAAAGTGGTCGACCTGTGGCAATTTCATACTTCTGCCAAAGACAAAAGTGTCATGGTGTATCACTTTTCAGCGAAAACTATAGATCACAGATAACTGGCGTTTGTGTGTAGTAGTAGCACAGAGTCACCTTTCGATCACAACAACGGCCGAATTTCAGATACTGTGGTACGTAGATATGGTGGTTGTAAGTGGCCGACCAAGGATATTTTCGTATTTCGACTGTCTCCGCATATGTCAGTTTTCTGCCACAACTACATAGCATAGAGCATTGGTGTTTGTGTTTGGTAGTAGAATCGTATCTCATGTAGTGCACAATGTTGTTAGATGTCGGTAACTATGGGGGTGTGGGAGATATGGGGGTTGAAAGTGATCGACCTGTGGCAATTTCATACTTCTGCCAAAGACAAAAGTGTCATGGTGTATCACTTTTTAGCGAAAACTATAGATCACAGATAACTGGCGTTTGTGTGTAGTAGTAGCACAGAGTCACCTTTCGATCACAACAGCGGCCGAATTTCAGAAACTGTTGTTGTGTGGGATATATGGTGGTTGTAAGTGGCCGACCAAGGATATTTTCGTATTTCGACGAATGGCCTTTGTCTCCGCAGATTTCTCTTTTCTGCCACGACTACATAGCATAGAGCATTGGTGTTTATGTGTGGTGGTAGAATCGTGTCTGTTGTCGTGCACTATGGTTGTTAGATGTCTGTAGCTATGGGGGTGTGGAAGATATGGGGGATGAAATTGGTCGACCTGCGGCAATATCATATTTCTGCCAAAGACGCATGTGTCACGGTGTATCACTTTTGAGTGAAAACTATCAATCGCAGATTACCGGCGTTTTTGTGTGGTAGTAACACAGAGTCACACACCGATCACAACGTTGGCCGAAATTCGGTAACTGTGGGAGTGTGTGAGATATGGTGTTTGAAATTGGTCGATCATGAATATTTTCGTATTTCATCCAAAGACTTGTGTGCTGCCGGAACTATATAGCGCAGAAGACTGGTATTTGTGTGTGGTAATAGTATCGAGTCTCCCATCGTGCACTATGGTGGTTACATGTCTACAGCCGTCAATATGAATACTTTACAATCACGAACGAAGTTGTGGGTACCAGCTATTATATTATAATTGTGGAAGTAAGTTTCTGTCTTTTTGTTACGTTTTAACGACTAATTGGCTATATCAATATTGATGGAATTTAACAATGAAATAGTGTAGGAAGGACACAGGACATTTTTTCGGTATGAATAACAGTTTTAGTCACGACATTTTAAGAACTTATCGAATGATGAAAGACAGACAGATTCGTGTGTTAGTCTGTAATGTTACGTTGGTTGCTCAGTCGCGCAGTCTGTTAGTGTTTGATTTGTTAATAAATTTCGATAAGAAACAAAACTTATTATTTAGTATAGAAGTCAATTTGCTCTGCACTGTACTATTCATTTGTGTCTGTGTTAAAGTTTCTTGCACCAATTTGTCTTCCTTTTTGACATGCCTTACGGACGTAAACCTGGCCTAAGGTGCAGGTCTAGAAGACAATGTGCTGCTATTAGATTATAAGATTCATATGCTCATGTTGAATAAAGAAGAAAAAACCAAGCTGAAATAAAGCTGCCATCAGTTAACCCCCCCCCCCCCCCCCTCCACACACACACACACATCCCCGCACCTTCGCTTACTTTTCTGTTTTTAAATATGTTGTAAATTGATTCTCTTCATGAGACAGATTAGACGATAGGATGATATAATGATGGCTTTCCATCATATTATGTCGACTCGGTGTTGTTTGGGACAAATCTTACGTTACTAACAGTTTTCTATATCCAATTCTGGCAATGAAACTCCAAGTCCACGCGTACGAAGTCGCGGGTAACAGCTAGTAATATAATAAAAATAATTGGATGATGTGTTGCAATTACCACCGGAGCAAGCTGTCCCTCGCAAAATAAATTCAATTCATCTCAACTGAACTCAAACAATTAAAAAATATATCTAATGTACAAACAAATTCAGCCAACATAAAAAGGTTCATCGAAATTAAAAGTAATTTTTTGCAAACGTTTTTCTAATAAGTGTGAGAAGAGCGAAATATAAAGAAACTGAGTCAGCGTATTTGGATGTAGCGTGGATCTTGGATTTTCACAAATCTGCACATTTACTGATGTTTCCAGTGCCGTGAATAATAAATTGTTAGCGTATCCGTAAATTTTATATTTGCCGTTGATTACTTAAAAATATAAATTGTTGGCGTATCCGTGAGTTTTATGTGTCGACGGAATTAGGGAATGGCTGGCAAACATTTTAGATTTCAGACAGCACAAATCTTAGTTTCTGAGCAGCACAAATTGAGAAGTGGAATTCTTACTCTGGGACATTAAGTATCTCTGTAGTTGAACTTATCAGCTGTTCTCGTGGACATTGTTATTTTGCTGTGTAGTTATGTATATTGCGTTTTGCTCTCTCAAGACTACAGGAGGAGGTGATATGGAGCAGATAAATGCTGTGTATATTCTGGAAGAGGTAGGTTTACAACTTAAAGCTTCTTACGGGATCGAACAATACAGCTTAATGTCCTACATATACAGTACACACATTTAACAAGCCTGCTGTTCACTTTGGTCGGTAAACATTTTGATCATTAAAGTGTATGAATTGACCACACGATGTTCACGATGTTCACGATACCTTTAAATAAGTTGTGTTTGATCGTCTGAAATAAATATGAGCAAACGCATTTAGAGTAACTAAAAGATGTTTAACTATAGTAAATCGGCGGACGAAACTGAAAAAAAAACAAGTCCTTTTTGCAGCATTTATTGAGCAAATGCATTTTTTATATGAAAATTATTACAGGCATGGGAATTTATAACAGAGATGCCATGCTTACTAGGTTTGTGTTGCACAGTGACTGCTATCAGTGTTTTTGTCTGTGTTTATTGATTATCTGAATATGTTACAAACCTCTTGAGGAAAACCTATTTCTAGTTGTGTGAAAATTGGTTTTTCGAGTATCTTGATTTCCATTTTCAGTTAAATATGAAGATCTTAAAGTGTATTTTATATTTACTAATTAAGGAATGTGAATGATTGATACATTTTTGTGTTTAACAGACAGAAAATTGGAAAAGATTCACTTTTCAGTCTAAGCTACACGTATAGATTTCACATTTGTTAGTATCCACATGCTGCTAACAGAATTTTCCTGCACAAGTCTACTGATAAATTATTCACATGTGTTGCATTAGGTAGGGGTGTGTTTTTCAGTTAAGTGTTGTGCATATGTTTCAAACCACAGACTTATATTTGGCTACAAATAACATACTTGTGTTGGTCCTGTAAAATTCCTGCTCTTTAGTTACTTGCTAGTAATAACTGAAGATGATAAGTTAAAAAATATTTCTGTTGAAATATATTCAAGTATGTAATATAGAAGTTCTATTCTGTTATGTAGGTGAACTGTAACAAGTAATGTGCTATTCCTTACTGCAATTGACATAATCATAGACCAAGGTGTTAGATTTATTGATGGATTCCGATTTTATGATTAGACAATTTGTTTCATCACTTGCAGCCTCAGTGGTGGTTTACATTAAGTTGTGTCTGCTCAAATTGCTGTCGCTGTTGCTGCTTTGAGACATGAGTATATCTTGGTAATTTACAGCTGGTACAAATAAACAGTTCTGGGGTCAAACTAACTATTCTTATCAGTCTCTGGCTGACTCATAGATAATAGTAACTTCAACATTTTTTCTCTTCCTTTTTTTTGCCGTAAAAATCACTTCATTTTCTCCTTACAATTCTGTGTACTGTTTAACAGGGCACTGCGTTTGCGTAGGCATAATGAAAACACAGCGATTTTATGACATGCCCTGTTGTGGAATCCTTGAGTATGTACTATCACATATCACTATGAACTAGTGATGATTATATCAATTTGACCTGCTGAGGATATCACTATTTACACTAAAGATGGAGTTTACTCTTGATAGGCCATTGACTGTCAAAGATAGTGCTCCATATTTACTTTCATGGAATTGGTACAAAAATGGAGTTAGCATCTTCTTTATGATTTTCTTATTGCTTCCCCAAGTCTATTGGAGATCATGATTCCACTACATCATCATTCACTAATGACCACCATTACCACTTACTCCAATCCTACGACAGGTGAAACAATCCCCTTCATTGGTCATGCTACTTGCATGACAATACACCTCATATATCAACTTACATGCCTCCATTGCTCCAGCTCATATGTAGGCCTCACTACTAACCAACTTGCTAGTCAGAATGAATGGCCACAGACAGACAGTATATACTAACAATGAGGCCCATCCAGTTCTGAATAATTTTAGCAACTGTTTCTCAGTTATGGCGATCCGAGTTTTCCCTGATAAAACAATCTCCTCTGAACTACATGGATGGGAACTAGCCTATCAGAATATCCTGGACACCAGACATCCTCCAGACTCAATCTCCAATAAATTCCCTCCCCCCCACAGAACCAACACTTATTATCACTACTATTTATAGTTTCTTTTACTTTCATATTTTATTTTTCACTTATAGTTTTTCAAAATTTGATTTACCGAGCGTAGCGGTGTAACGGTTAGCGTTCTCGCCTCGCATTCAGGAGGACGGCGTTTCGAATCCCCGTCCGGGCATCCACATTTGGGTTCTCCATAGTTTCCCAAATAACTCCAGGCAAATGCCGGGATGCTTCCTTCAAAAGGCCATTGCCGAATTCCTTCCCATTCCTTGCCCCCATCCTTGCCCCCCATCCTTTCCCATCTCTAAAGACCTCGCTGTTGAGAGACGTAAAGCAGTTAAAAAAATTGATTTGTATACGTATCTTCACTTATTTATTATGTTGGTATACCACTTTCAATGAGAACATACCATCAATAGTATCGATTATCAATCCAATACTTCAGTTCCCCCCTCCCCCTCTCTCTCTCCTACACTACCATCTGTGTCAGCGACGTCATTCGCCAGACGGTCGTCTCTGTGGACACATCTGACTCTGCCTGGTGTCTCACTTCTGCATGAATAAGGCTGTACGCAGAAATATTGCACTTTTCTTGTGTTTGTCATTCCTAGCCGCCTTCATCTGAGGTAAGTGTTGGGTCATATTTCTCTATCCTTAGTTTTTTTACTAATATTCTATTGTACTTTTACAGTTGATGCTGCCTTTCTAAGGTGAGCCGTATTTCTTTTTAAATGACACATACATTTATTTTGAATAGCAGTTTAGTTGTAGTTTTTGCCTTCTTTTGAAAGTTAATTGTTACCGTTCCTCCTGAATCACCCTATATAATACCAAAAAAAGATCATTCTTAATATACATATAATAATTTTGCATTATATTTTGTAAATAACAAAGGCTACACAAGCAATCAGTAAGAGCTTTCTTGTAGCCCTTTATCGAATTATTTTTCTTGTTTGATTCCTGCTACTTACTGGATTTTTTACAATCACCATAACTGACTTTCGACTATGAGGAAGCTTACTTTGCCTGTATGAAGGGTAATACTTGGTCCTGCCATTTGGTAGACTTTGTTTCGAATCCTGGTCTGATCTTGGCTATGCCATCCAGTTTTCTTTTTTCCATGGTTTCTATAAATTATTTTGGGTTAATATTGTGCATTGTTCCTTCAAAATTGAATGGCTGAGTTCCCATTCATTTTAACCAATCCTTTCTCAGCCCCAATAGTAGTCAACAAGCTATAATGCTACAGACAACAGGAAAACCCCTCAGTGGTTGTAAATTGCCTTTGTTTCCAATTATCCATATCAGCTATGATGTATTCTGGTAGATACTGTACATCTCCCGATTCTTTCATATATAAAGTGTCAAATAATTTTATCGAAAGTACCCAAACTCGTAAATGAAAATTTCCAACAGATTAAGTGAACCTGGTGGCGAGCAGTAATGTTGAGTCAGTCGTTCAATGTAATGTTTGGTGAATTCTAGACCCTATGGTCCAGATTTTGGTTTTCCATGGTTCCCCAAAATCACTTCATAAATGCTACCATCATTTTCTTTATTGCTTGATGACAGTTCTCTCCTAGTTCTAATAATCACACTGTGGGCAAGATATGAGACACCAACAAAGAATTCAACTATATAATCTGGGATGTTTGTTTATATACAGGGGTGATTCAGGAAGAAAGATAAATATTGAAGGAAGTGGTAGTATGAACAATATTGAGTAGAAAGATTTATATAAACATGTGTCCAATTTCCATTTGTTTTGGTGATACAGGTGCAGGAATATTATGCTTTAAAATAAACTTTAGAAAATGATCAAGAGCACACACACAACTTACTGAAGTACTTTATTCATACAAAAATACACATAAAGGTTTAAATTAATGTTTGAAAATCCCACCAACTGACTTCAATACACTTTGCATCTCCTTGCAGCAGTATGTGTAGCTCTTGTGAGTACGTGTTGGTGTACTTTTATGGGGGTTGCAGTGTTTACAGTGCGAGCGAGTAATTCGTCTCTTGTGTTTACTTTTATTCCCAATATTCTAGCTCTTGTTTCTCCGAAACTAATGGAAATTGGACACGTGTATATTTGAACTATTTTTTTTACTTAATTTTTCCTTCATTCTATCACATCCTTCATAATTTCCCTATTCCTCATAAATCACCATGTGTCATACAAACTAATTCATTCTTAATACACATATGATAATTTTGCAGTGGATTTTATAAGTAAGAAAGGCTATACGAACAGACAATCAGAGTTTTACTGTAGTTGTTTATGGAATTATTTTTCCTTTATTAGACCAGTATGTTTAGATGATATACTAAAGTAACTAAACTTTCAGTTTACACAGGGTTTGGGACTTGAGTATTTGTTGTTGTTTGCTTGTATTTATGTTGGTTTCATGTAACCAAACAATAAGGCTACATTAACTTTTTTTTAAAAAAAAATATTTTTAATGTTTGTATTGGTGCTATACTTCCTGCATTGATGTTCGTTGATTTCCATTTGTTTAAAAATTGTATTACCTAGTTTATTGTATATTATATTTATCATTATTTTCTTTTTCAGAATATGCTGGAAAATGCTGAACAAGAGAATTTAAAAATGGAACCCTGTTCCTGATAGGTAAGATATTTCCTTGTAATTAAGCAGTAAGCTGTTGTAGAAATTTATGTTACTTTAAAATCTAATCAAGACTTAATACAGTCTTAAATGTAGATTATTATGTATAACATATGTCATTTTTGTATGGAGAATAATTTACCTGTTGCTGATAAAACTCAATATTGGCACAGCAATTGCCCGATATTGAACATTAAAGTTTTATATTTTTCTAGGCGCAAATGATGCTAAGTAATTCAGTTTCATAGTATCATTAAAAATATTTAACTCACTTAACAGCAAATACATTTGTTACAGATTAATTTATTTTTATCATATATGCACATAGTCATGGCCAAGGGGGGGGGGGACATTTACATTGTTAACTATGCCAGAATCACACCAGGTATGGAGGTTGAGTGGTAATACCCTGGCCTCACATTTGGGAGGATGTGGCCTCGAATCCCTGTGCTGGCCATTTAGATTTGTGTTTTCCAGTGGTTTCCTCATATCAACTCAGATGAAGGCTGGGTTGATTCCTTTTGAATTGGCTATGGCCTAATTCCTTCCTGTTCCTTGCTCCTAGTCGTTTCCCACCACTAATCACCTCAACTTCTATGAGTTGTAAAGCTATAATCAATAAAGGTGGAATCTTTAAGTTTAATAGTTTTTGTCAATTATATGATATAATGCTGCAGAATTTCATTGCATTTAGTGGACACGTATCACTTGAAACATTACATAGCTTGTACACTTTTTATGAATCTATATGTAATTATTTTTTCTCTTTCAATTATTTTAACAGTTTATTTTTCCCAGTATTTATATTGCATAGTCCCTCAATTAATTGATGTTTATATACCTAATCATTTGTGTTGCCTGGTGCATTATTGTTTTTCCGATCAGCCTTTCTCGTTGGAAGTATCTGATTCCCATGTGTTTCCTTGGTTTTTTCAATAGTCTCTTTTTTTTATATAAATAAATTAAGTTAAGAAAATAAGCAGGGAATCAGTCCATTTAAAAACACTTTCCTGGATGAACATGGCTTTTCTCTCAGGGAGATCCAGCCCTAGCCAAGTAGCTCCAGATTTAAGGAGCTAGAAGTTTATCTTCATCTCTTCCTGTTAGAAATAAAAGTTGCTTCCATAATATCATTTGCATTGCCCAGAAATCATGACTTCAATATGGGTGACTCATTATTATTAGTATTATCATTTAAATAGTTAGTTAATTTATTTATACTGATTGTTTTAATATTCCAACCCTTTTATTATATTAATAATTTTATCACCATCTGTGATATATATATATTGTATATATAATATCTCAGTCTTTACTGACATATCGACTAATTCATGTAATCATGTGATAAACTTCAGCATATGCACACCTCTCAAACCACAGTGACTCGGCTTCTGTTACGCGAATAAGGTGAAAACTGAAATATTGTATGCAGTTAGTATTTGCCATATATGTTTTTCACTCATTGTGACATTCATCTTTGGTGAGTGATGAGTCATTTTCCCTTTCCTTTTTATTTATGTAGCTTCAAAGCCATTTTTATTTTTCTTAGTTTCATTTGTATAAAGTGTAGCAGTTTAACATATATCTTGTATATGGAACTGTTATTGGTTTTTAATGTATCATGCACTTGTATGTAGATATCCTTAGTGAAGGATCTAATTTTTTTCTCTTTGCAGGGCAACAATAAGATTTCATCAAAGCCTAGCTCAGTGTCATGACCAAGAGGATACTGGTGTGGTAGAAAACACACCTGCTATGAGGCCACTGCAGTTCATGTGTGCTAAGTGTCTGCAAGTTTACAATACAAGGGATTCGCTAGTAAGACATGTGTTCTGCCATGACTCAATTGTAAACACTCCACGGTATATTTGTGAACAGTGTGGTTTCATCTTCTCAGATCTGTCAACATTGGGTGCCCATACACCTTATCATAACAGCGAAATTACTTTGAAGCAAGAAACAAAATTGGAAGTTGTGTGTGCTATTTGTGCACAGGTATTTTTATCTTGGAGTTCTCTAACAAAACATGTATTTGAACATGTCACAGCTGTTTCCTGCCCATCGCATGTCTGTATGCATTGCCGACAAATATTTAAAAATTTGACCAGGCTCCATATACATCAGGACTCCACACATCCTCCTTCCTCATTTTTGCAAATAAGGTAAGATTAAGTCATCCTATTTGTGATTCTAGATAATGCTTATACTTTACAGTTATAGGTTTTAGTTTAGTTCTTCTTTGCTTCATATCAATGTATATTAGATCAAAAGTATGCTTCATTATTGAAGCAATGGCTGGAGGCTAAGGTACACTATAAATACATACAACCTGCAAAACCTCCTATGTAATGTACCAGTCAATATGCAACCACTGCTAGGTTTCATATATACAGGCTTTGACCCCAAATTCACTTTCCATAAGAATAAATGGCCACTGACAGAAAGTATTCACATGGAACCCAAAGCACCCAGTTGCTGGCCATGTCATCACTCATGACTTCAATAATCTTCAACTCCCGTTTCATGGTTCATGCTCTTAGAGTCATCCCAAACATCAGCAGCATCTTCTTTCTCCATATTTTAGACCCGCCTTCTTTAAAAAAATTATCATATTGTCCTGCATAACATTATCAAAAGTATTTTTCTAAATCAACAAGTACCACAAAAGTATCTTCATTTTTCTTGATTTGCCATTCAAGTATTAATCTTAAGGCCAGAATCTCTTCTTTTATACCACAGTTTTTCATATACTCAAACTGATCTTCACCTACTATTTCTTCTACTACCACTTTCCATTTTTCCATATATTATTCTGATCAGTAATTTTGAAGCCAGGAATATCAGACTTATAGTCTAGCAATTCTAACATTTATCAACTTGTGTTCTACTTCAGAAGTGTGAAGATATTACTTTTATTAAAATCAATTTGAATCTCTTCTGTTTCATAATTTTTTGGTATAAGTTTCAATAATCTTTCGCTCCTTTCTTCTCCTAGGTTTTTTTTAGGAGATCTGCATGAATCTCATCTATCCCAACTGCCTTATTTGTTTTCAAATCCTTCAAAGTTTGAACAAATTGTGTAAATCATCGAAATTGATATAACCTTTTATTCCAGTGCACTGTTGTTCAAATCAACACCATCATACTGTTTCTCTCTATATATGTTCCTTTGGTTTGTTCTACCTTCTGTGTTTAAAAGGTTTCCCATCTGCAGATTTAATGTTTATACCTCTTTTCATTATTTCTCCAAAATTCTATTTATCTTTCTATATGCCACATTTATTTAACCTATGACCATTTCCTTTTATACTTCACTTTTTTCTTGTAGGCTTTCTGGATTTACTGTTTATTTGATTTCTAAATTGTCTGTATTGCTTTTACCCTGCTTCATCCTGGGTATTTTGTTCCTTGTTCTCTGTTTTTTCTGTGGTCCAAGCTTTCCAGGTGGCTTGTTCCCTAAAGCTTAATAATAATGATAATAATTGATAAAATTGCGATGGAGCACCTGCTCTGGTGCCAATCTCCCTACACCCCCTCCCTTTCTCCTTCCAACCTACTTTTGTTCTCTACTAATTTTTACTTTAAATTCTTTTAGTGTTTCCGGTAAATTATTCATCACTTCTCTTGGCAATTTATTCCAGTCCCTCACTCCCTTTCGAACAAAAGAAAACTTTCCCACACCCTTATGCCTGAAATCAAGTGCCAGCTTGTGGTCATGGTCTACCTTACCCTTCCAAGCTCCTCTCTTAATTTTCTCACCAATATCCTTCCATTCTTCATCACCAGTATAGGCATTCCCATGACTCTCTTCACCCTCCATCTATCCTCCAATGAATCCCACTCCAGCTCCTTTATTATATTAGTTACTGATTGTGTTCTGTGGTAATTTCCAAAGACAAACCTGGCAGCCCTCCTCTGCACCCTCTCCAACTCCTGTATTTGATATCCAAAATGTGGATCCCAAACTACACCGCCATATTCCAGCAGCAGTCTGACCAAAGTTTTGTACCCTAATTCCCTTACTTCTCTAGTGCATCCCTTTATCACTTTTAACAAAAGGTGAAGGATTTTGAACCCTTTCCCTACCACCTGTCCCTGCCCAGTTAAGTTTGCTATCAAATGTAATGCCAAGGTATTTACATTTTGTCTTCAATAAGTAGCTCCTTCCCCACTTTATAAGCATAATCATTTTTCAGCTTCTTATCTGTGTACCTATATAGCTGACTGTTCTTTGCATTTATCTTCATCCTATCTAGATCACCCTTCGGCTGTTTACAGTCTTCTATTGTTTTGATCCTTTTATATAACATTATGTCATCTGCAAACAGTCTAACTTCTGGCAGTAAACCATTAACACAACTATTCATTAGAATAACGAATAACAATGTTCCCAATACACTACCCTATGGGACTTCCATTTTCACTTCAACTTCTTTTGCTATCGCATTTCCTACCCAACTTTTTGCTTTCTACCTTTTAGGAATTCTTCCACCCAGCAAATTACCTTTTTATCAGCTCCAATAGTTTTTACCTTATTTAGCACCATTTATGGCTCACTCTGTCAAAGGCATTTGAAAGATCTAGTGCCACACTATCAACTTGACCTACCTTGTCCATTTCATCAGAAATATCTTGCATATATCCAACTGAGATTCATATGAATATTCTTGTCTAAAGCCATGTTGCCCACTTGAAAACCATTTACTTTCCTCACAGACTCCTCTAATATGGTTGCATATTAATCTCTCCATTAATTTACCTACTACTGATGTCAAACTGACTGGCCTATAGTTTTCAACCCTGTTTGTCACCCTTCCTTTATGGACTGGTAGTACTATTCGCACTTTTCCAGTCCTCTGGTAAACAAGTATCCAGACTCGATTTCAATAATGTTTCAAGGTAAGGTACAATGTCCCATCCTACTATCTTTAAGACACCTGTATTAATATTATCAACACCCGCCCCTTTATGCTTTTTTTAGATTCCTTAACTCCTTCATGATATCTTCATATTTAATTTCAAATTTTCTATTCTGCTCCCCTCCATCTGTACGGATAGGCTCATTTCCAGATATATCCCCTGAATTATTGTGCCTATAGACTCACTAAACGAGCTACTCAATAACTCTGCCTTTTTTAAATCCTCCGTTACTTCTTCTCCATCCTTATTTATAATTGTCTCAATACCCTCTCTTCCCCTGAGTTTCCTGATATAGCTATAGAAATTTCTAGATGCATCAGTCAGAGATCCCCCTGCACCAATAATATTTTTTATGAATTCATCCTTAGCCAGTTTCTTTGACATTATTAATTCCTTGGTTAGTTGTTTCATGACTTCCTTACTGCCTTGCTGTTTTTTAACTCTGTTATGTTTTCGTCTCACCAACCACTTTAACCTCCTCAACTCCTGGTTATAGTATGAAGGTTCTGTATTTCTCTTTATTCTCTGTTTTGGTATAAACATTTCTTCACCCTTTCTTATCGTTTCCTTGAACTCTTCCCACTTTGGCTCCACTGAACTTGTACCATTCTTCTATTTAATATAATTAACCCTGAAATATCCTTTCAGTTCCAAGATTTGTGCCTTTTTATAATTGTATCTATTTCCCCTTTCAATTCTGGCCATTGGTTTACTGGATCCCCTGATATCCATCAGAACTGCATTATGATCACTTGTTTCTTCAGTTACTTGACACCTGATTAGGTTATCATCAGGCTTTATTAGGAAAATATCCACCATTTTGACCCCTTGTTTTCTGCTCGACCACCTGTGTAAAGCTTCCTTCCCTTACTAAGGCATTTGGCAAATTTCTGTTCCTTACTGTTATTAATCTAATTTCCTTACCCAGTCAATTACCTGGTAGGTTTCAAATCCCCACCAATGATGATCATTCTATACTCACTTTTGAACTCTGAATATGAATTTAGTTTCATCCCTAAGAGCCTCATCTTTATTATTCAATTTTCAACTATGGTAAACAGCCAATACCCTGACTTTTTCTTTTTTCATTTCCCCAGAAGCTTACCCCAACTAACTCATGGTCATGATCTCTAAACTACCAGTGAACGGTAGTAGACTTAGCTAGCCAGTATGAATACCCCTACCCCATTTGCTCCTCTGTCTCTGCGGTACACTCTGTAACCATCGGGAAAAACCTCATTGTCTAGTACTTCTTATTTTAACAAGGAGGTTCAAGCATCAAGGGATCATTTGAAATGATGTTTTCAAGTGCTGTGGAATTTTACTTGAGCAGAGTACTAAACTGATTTTATTTAATTCATTTAGTGTGACAACAACTGAAAATAATGTAGATAAAGTACACAGTTTCATTACAAGAGATGGATCCTTAAATCAAAATAATGTCTGCTATACTTCACATACATTAATAGACAGTCGGGCTTTGTGCTTCCTACATGCAAAAGAAGCTTGTGGAATTCCCCTTGATAACAACTAATCTTTAATATTAATGCAGCTTAGTGTAATAACATGATATGTTTGTATAAATTGTGATTATCAAATTTGATGGTTAATGATCTAATATAATTTGCTGGTTTTAACTGTTTTAAGACCTTTAAATTAATCTTTTCTAGCCACAATATAACCACCACAGCACATCTGAGAATTAAGCTATCAGTATTATGAGGAAAAGTGATCTCAGTCACTGGCTAAATAACGATTCATTATAGACAAATGTTACCCTAGAGCAGGGATGGCGAACCAATGGCACGCGACCAAATAATTTGGGCACAGCATTAATTAAGTAGGTACTTAATTGATATAGTATTTTTGTTTTCATTTACATAATTTTACATCACATTAAAAAATTTCCTTGTGAACGAAACTACCTGTGTTGGAACGTCTACAGATCGGGCAAAAGAGGTACATTTCAAGCAAATTTCTGACGGAATGAACTGAGTGAGCAAGCATGTAAGCTCACTTATTCACTTGTTTTTGCTTTCGTAGTTGACCTGTTTTACCAATCACGCATAGTTTTTGCGGTTTTTAAACTAATTTTGTTAAAACAGCTGCTTGCTTAAATTTGTTTGAGTTGTATTTATAACTATTCAGCATGGCTAGTTTGGTAAAAAAAATGTGCAAGATAAGTGTCAGAGAGAATTTCAACCTCGGTGGAGTGAGAAATATGGCATGATTAATAATGATGATAAAGTTGTGTGTTTTATGTTCTGGAGAAGTGTTATGTACAACATCACCTGTAAAACGGCACTACGAAATAAAAAAGCAAACCAGAGCATATAGAATTCATTGGACGATGTTTGAAGAAAGCCTGGTTATCATGCTCCCCTTCACTTTCTGAAGCCTTTGAAAATAAAGGTAAGATAATTCAGCGTGTCAAAGAGTCTCCTTTATCCAAAAACACAATAAATGACAGAATACTAAAACCGGCGAAAAATGTAAAAGAACAAGTAACAAATGACATCAAGTCATCTCCTTTTATATTGCTGCGTCTCGACGAAAGTACAGCTGCAACTAAGTCTGCTCGTTTAACTATTTTAGCTCGATTTTGTGTAGTAAACGAGATCATAGAAGAATTGATTGCTATAACATCGTTACCAACAACTACTAAGGGCACAGATATTTGTACGGCTGTTAAAACTTCACTTACTAAGAAAGACGTAGATTTAAGCAAAATTGTTTCTATAAAGATTGATGCTGCTCCAAGTACGGTGGAAAAAATAAATAGTTTTATCAGTTTATTCCAAACACATATAGGACATCCAATTCTTGAATTCCACTGCACCATACATCAACAAGCTTTGTGTGCAGAGGGTTTATTCGCCTTCGATGATGATATAATGGATGTAGTCACAAAAATAGTGAATCTTACATCGTCGCAGTCTGTAAATAAGCAAACATTTGATGCTTTGTTGGATGAAGTCAACTCGGTGCGCATTGACTTACGAGTACTGATGTATAACAATGTACGCGGGTTGAGCCGTGGTAACCTACTTCAAAGATTTGGCGATTGCTTGGA
This sequence comes from Vandiemenella viatica, assembly GCA_031002005.1. Lineage (NCBI taxonomy): Eukaryota > Metazoa > Arthropoda > Insecta > Orthoptera > Morabidae > Vandiemenella > Vandiemenella viatica. Next base: position 1,252,152 of record JARYHS010005557.1, on the reverse strand, counting down.
AGAAATCAGAATATTTTTACAAAATGAGGGAATAATGGAACAATACTCATAATTGATGGGTGTTATGTGGCTTTCAAAATTAATGTCTTTTACTGACAGGTGCCAGCATTTCAATCAATTGAATGTGAAACTTCAAGGTGCAAACAAAACAATTATCATTATGATAGATCTCATTCGTACATTTAAGTCTAAACTGCAAGTTTCCAGTAAATTACAAGTATTTCCCGAACTTGAAAAAAATGGATATACCCAAAAAACCAGACCAATCAAAACACACTGAAGAATTATCTTCAGTAATTAATTCTTCAATCGAAGAATTTCCATCGAAATTTTCCCACTTAAAAGAATTATCGCAAACACTCAACTTTATTATGTATCCTGATGTGACTTCCCCTGATAGACTGAACTTGTCTAAATTTGATTGGTTGGAAATTGAAGAAAATGAAATGCATCTGATTGAGTTCCTGAGTAGTGGACTCAAAAGTTCATCAAAATGAGGAAGAAGTTAGATTTAAATGAATTAGCAAGACTATCAAGCAATATGAGTAAAAATGCCAACACTGTAATTATGAAAACTTGGAATTCAATTCAAGACACATTTAGCTGATTTTTGCATTCTTTACAATATTTTCATCTACCTATGTCTGAGAGTCATTATTTTCATAAATTAATAACAAAACCATTGTCAGATGAACCCACTACAGCTTGCATTCTGCTAAACGTAACAGAATGTGAACCTAATAGAAGTTATTTGGCATCTAATTCGCAACTACAGAAGTCGCACTAATTATATCTACTTAAATAAACACAAAACTGTTGATGTTATTATTAACTAGTATAAAAAATTTGTATTTCTGGTTGCAAATATAAGGTTTTAATATGTAATTATTGCAGGCCATAGGTGATAGTATTTATTTTTATTTCTTTTCCCATTAATCACTAAGTCACGCATATCTGATGTCACGTCATAGCTTAGTCCAACATTTCTTTAGAAAAAATGGCACGTTGATCGATGAAGGTTCGCCACCCCTGCCCTAGAGCATTGTGTTAATACACTACACTATAAAAGACTTATATTACAATGTAACACTGACAATAAACTTATTAATTAATATTCTTTAATTACAGCACAACACATATCAATAAAGAAATAGAATTTAGTACATCCTATCACCTGTTATAAACACATAAAATATGACATCATTTACTAAAATCATGTCAGTGACCCCATTATTTATTTGTATTGCAGACTATTTCTAATTTAAGGGTTGTAACAACACAATGTATAGGGTCATTTGAATATGTTTATAAAAAAAAAATTGCTGTACCTTATGTCTTCATCAAGTAACCTATATATATATTATAAGAATTTTCATCTATAGCTGTAAATACCTGTTATAACTCAATAGACACTCAGGCTGTTTCTGCTTTTGCTGCCTAATCATTTACAGACATATTAAGACAATTAAGCAATGATTAAGAACTAAAAAATAATCTTGCCAAAAGTAAAAGAATTTGATCTCTGTATGCTTAATCAACATATTCAGTAACGTGATTGAATGTTTGCTGTACAGAGTTGCAAATTGAAAATTGTTGAGTAACTAAACAACTATTGTGCTGCTTAATGAAAGTAATCTAAACTACAAATAATGATATTAAACCTAAGATAGTGACTATAGTTTGTATATAGAGTTTATTTCATTTGAAAATTAAATCTTATATATAAAATAGGATGTTGGGGTATCGTTTGAACAATCACGATGAAAGTTGGTGCATGCGTTTATTTTTTATAGAGAAGTTTTATGACAATTTTTTTAAAAAATAACCACTCCATACCATTTTTACAATACTTAATTTTTATACAAAACCACTGTTTTGTTTGATTTCGTTGGAACCCTGTTCACATATAATTTAAAATAAAGAAAAAATCCAACCCCTCTTCCCCTTTACATCCCTTTAATTTTTGTCAATGTTCTTTTCACAAAGCCACTGTTGACACCATTTGACCAATCAACATAAAAGTTGACACACACACACACACACACACACACACATACACACACACACACACACACATACACACACACACACACACACACACATATATATATATATATATATATATATATATATATATATATATATTCATGAAAAAGCTTTCTGTCTATATAAAAACCACCCCCATTCCTTCTTTACACCTCTTAATTCTTATGCAAATCCACAGTTTTTATCTGATCTCAATAGATTTTTGAATGTATATACTTTAAAACAGAGAAAAATAGTCCACATCAGTTTTACAAAAACCCAAACTGCTCCCTCTTTCCATCCCTTAATTATTGTCAATATTCTTTATGCAGAGCTATAGTTTCTATCCAATTTTGGAGGAATTTTGCACACATATACTTTAAAACAAATCCTGTCTACATTAGGTTTGCTAAAACCCAACCACTTTCCCCTTAACCCCCACCCATTTTAATTTCCAGTGTTCTTTATATAAACCCACATTTTTAAATCCCACCAAATAAATCAACATTTTTAAGTTATGCCAGAATATTCATAAATAATTGCATCATATATACATCAGATTTTACCTTGGACCCCAAGCTTAAACATTGCAAAAACCCATGAAAATCCATATTTTCTGCATGATGCTGGAACAAATGGATATATTCCAGATACAGATATATGTATGTGATATGTATTAATGTGTGGATGGTACATGTTTTTCCTATCGAGCAGCAACTTTAACCGATGATATGGTTAGGTTGAAATGTAACCTGGACCAAATTGTAAACTGACATTCTGTAGTGCAGCATCCGGTTATCCCTCCCCACCCCCACCATCCTTGGAATCGTTTGGGTACATAATGTTAAGTTTACTTCTGAAAATGGCTGGGTGGCCAATTAATTAAACTTGGTATGTGTGATTCACATCAAAATAGTGTGTGTGTAACTCAATCCTGATTAGACTCTGCTAGTTGTAGATATATAAATGTTGCTGCTAATATATATTACTTAAATATAGAGTTTTTATAAGATTATTGGCACTTCTGGAGAGGTAAGTGTTGAAGAGTGTGATAAGAGATATAAAAATTTGGATATAACATAGTTAGTGCATAATGTTCACTAATTTTATTGAGTTCGCTGCGAGTAAATACTTAAATATATTTTTTTTACATTTTATTCAAGTTTTCTAAAATACACTAATTATATACATAATTACCTATATGATTTATAGATAAAGGAAATAGAAAAGTTATGCCAAAATACATGAAAACTATAAAATAGTGATATAGTTCAAATCTTGGAGTTGTGGGACTGTAACTGTGTAAATACAAGTTCTTTTAATATTAAATATATATTATTAGAAATCTTTTCTGTGATTTTGGAATAATAACCATTGGTTTATTAACTATTTGAATGGTATCATGCTAAATTTATATGTAACTTTGTTTCTAGGTATAATCAAGTCATTTCTACTCATGTTCTGCAGCAGCCTTACACTTCTAGAATGTGTGGAGAGCCTTTTATGAATTCTGGTATCCTAATAACTCATAAAAGAATCCATAAAACAGACCAGCCTTATTCTTGTGATGTTTGTGGTAAAAGTTTTATAGAGGTTGATAAATTTATAAAACATAAAAGAGTTCATATATCTGAGCGGGCTTATACTTGCAAAGTTTGTGGAAAATCATTTATGCAGTATGGTGAGTTTGCAGCACATAGCAGGATACACACAGGTGAGCGGCCTTATGTTAGTGAAGTTTGTGGACAAACACATATTCAGTCTGGTGACCTTATAATACATAAAAAAATACATACGGGTGAGCAGCGTTATACTTGTGAGGTTTGCGGAAAATGTTTTTCTAATAATGGCAACCTTACACGACATAAAACAATTCATTCACGTAAGCTGATTTATGCTTGTGAAGATTGTGGAAAATATTATTCTAGTAATAGTTACCTTACACAACATAAAAAAATTCATATGGGTGAGCATCCTTATGCTTGTGAAGTTTGTGTAAAACATTTTTCTAGTAATTATAGCCTTACACAGCATAAAAAAATTCATACAGGTGAGCGGCCTTATGCTTGTGAAGATTGTGGGAAATGTTATTCTACTAATAGTAACCTTACACAACATAAAAAAATTCATACAGGTGAGCGGCCTTATGCTTGTGAAGTGTGTGGAAAATGTTTTACTCATAATGGGAACCTTACAAAACATAAAAGGAGTCATATGGGTGAGCGTCTTTATGCTTGTGAAGTTTGTGGAAAATATTATTGTAGTAATAGTCAACTTACAGAACATAAAAAAATTCATGCAGGTGAGCATCCTTATGCTTGTGAAGATTGTGGAAAATATTATTCTAGTAATTGCTACCTTACACAACATAAAAAATTTCATATGGGTGAGCATCCTTATGCTTGTGAAGTTTGTGTAAAATATTTTTCTAGTAATTATAGCCTTACACAGCATAAAAAAATTCATACAGGTGAGCGGCCTTATGCTTGTGAAGATTGTGGGAAATATTATTCTACTAATAGTAACCTTACACAACATAAAAAAATTCATGCAGGGGGGCATCCTTATGCTTGTGAAGATTGTGGAAAATATTATTCTAGTAATAGTTACCTTATACAACATAAAAAAATTCATATGGTGGAGCATCCTTATGCTTGTGAAGTTTGTGTAAAATATTTTTCTAGTAATTATAGCCTTAGACAGCATAAAAAAATTCATGCAGGTGAGCGGCCTTATGCTTGTGAAGATTGTGGAAAATATTATTCTACTAATAGTAACCTTACACAACATAAAAAAATTCATACAGGTGAGCGGCCTTATCTTTGTGAAGTGTGTGGAAAATGTTTTTCTCATAATAGGACCCTTACAGAACATAAAAGAAGTCATATGGGTGAGCGGCCTTATGTTTGTAAAGTTTGTGGAAAATCATTTACAAAGTCTAGACACCTTAAAGTACATAAAATAGATCATACTATTTAGCGTCCTTATACTTGTGAACTTTTGTAGAAAATTTTTAAGGAGTCTTTTAACTTCAAAATACATAAAATTGCTCATACAGGTCAGCAGGCTTAAATTGTTTATACTATCAGGTATCTTCATAAATCATAAAAGACTGCATAACAACTAGCAGTTTTATACTAGCAAATATTCTAAAGAATTGTTTATGAAGTGTAGCTACCTCACAATACTTAAAGGTATTCATAGCAGTGAATAGTCTTATTCTTTGTAGCTTTTGATTTGTAAAACACAAAAATTGTATGTAAGTAAGGTGCTTAACCTTTGCAAAGGTTGAGGAAAATTTAGTAAGCTGCCAACTAGCTGTATAATTCATATAAAGTTATAGTGGTGAGGGGTATTATGCTTCCTAAATTGTGGAAACTTCATTAAGAGGTCAGGTAAAGTTGTAATTAACAACCTGTCTACACTATAAGGCATAATATTATCTATAAGGCTTAATAATCATTGACATTGAGGAAAATTATATTATTCTTTTAAAAGGAAATTCCATGAGATCCCATATGCTAGAAAAAATGATCACATACTTTTATTCTCCAAAAACCTCAAATAGCACAAAATAATCTATATGTTAGTTATCTTGAAGTTGTGAAAAATTAGACAATTGTTTATGATGTCACCTACCCCTGCAAATTTGGTAAAATCCATTTCTCTTCAGCTTAGAGTTAATCGTCATTGCAAGTTCTGGATTTCTTCTATTTGTGTTGATCTTGTGCAACTTCAGGTGAGACACTGACCAGATTTATGGCCTCCCAGTGTTTGTTGGGTCTCCCTCATGGTCTTTGGCACTCCAATCTTATGTCGAGTACTGTTATTGTCAATGAGGTATCGTTGCTGCATTGTATATGGCCGTACCATTGCAGAGGACCTTAGTCCATTTTCTGAGTCTTTGAAGCCACACCAAATGCTGCCCAAATGTTCTCATTCCTGATGTGCTCCAATCTAGTGAGTCTGTGTGGCTAGCAAATTATCTGCATTTTCATGATATGCAGATGGTCATGTCTTTTTCTGACAGGCCATCATTTGGTTTCAAACAGTGCCACTGCATGAACAGTGTTCCATGAACCTTTGATTTAAGGTGCAGTAGAACCTTCAGGTCAAAAAGGATTCCTGTGACTTGATGCCACTTCATCCAGGCTGCATTGATTCTGTTTCAGACATCTGAGAGTGTCTAACCATCTGAAAAGAGTACTGTATCAGGTATTTGACATCAGATGACTTACAGAGTTCAATGCCTTCAATATTAACACACCTATCACTTGGAACCCCACAGTATACGCAGTCTTCCAGACATTAAGGCACGTGCTGTATTTATCGAGGGAAGTTTTTCATCTTTGGATTTGTTGTTAAATATCTTGTCGTGACTCACAGGTGACCATGATATCATCAGCATAGAGTAATATCCAGGGGTGTACAGTTTTCTAGCAATGGTTTCAAGGTAGGGGATAAACAGGGGCAGAGACAGAGCTGATCCTGGATGAATACCAATACTGTTGGGAAAAAGAGTCAGAAATCCCTACAGCAAATCAAATATAACTAGAGCTGGATCTGTTTAATGTATACATTTGGTTCCCCATGCCATCTCAATGAGTCACAGATTAGATCTCTAGGTACCCTATTGAAAGCCTTTTCAATATCTAAAAAAGCTATGTTGTCTTTACATCAAAAGATGCATGGCATGAATAGCGTCAGTCATCCATGTGCCTTCCATGAAACTACACTGATTTGGGGCAATCTTAACTATGCTTGAAAAGCTTGTTTTCACAATTCACTCAAAGATCTTTAGTGTGTGACGAAGTAGGCAAATCGGTTGATAGTTGGAGCAGTCTAGCACATCACCCTTTCCTTTCAAAAGGTGTATTGTAACATTAGTGTGCTAACTATATTGTAAAATCCATGTCTATGACCAGAAATTCCATTTTAAATTTTGTTAAGATTCATGCACCCTATCTTGTAGAATTTTTTTTTTCTTGAAATATTTGTTGAAAACTATGTAATTAGTAAAATAGAACTGTGTAAATTTTATGGCAAGTTGTGTAAAAAATATTCTGGAAAATATAATAGTTTTTATTCTATCAATAATATGCTTCATTTAATGTAATAGAAATTTACATCACCCAAATTATTGAGTTTACTCACATAATACTGTATGATGTTAATTCTTGATATAGGTGTTTTATATCTCTTTCTTTTTGCTAGGTTTGAAGAAAATACCTACAATAACTCGGTGCTTTTTTTTTATCAAGTGTGAGTTATATTCTGTTTTATTATTAATTATACTGTGTGTGCTGTAATTATTTTTTCAAGTCTGCTGGTAAAGTTATTTCATTATTTTACTCTTTCTGCTTATTTGTTTCAAATACCTACATCAATATTTGAGGAACCTGTTGTTTAAGTTATTTTCTACAAAGGGCCATTATTTAGCTATAACTAGTATAGTAACCAGTAGATTTTTTGACATACAACCAAGTAATATTATTCTTTTTAAGTGTTCAGTATGTGAAAATATTGTATTTAAGAAAATCTCTAATCTAAGTATCACAACTAAATACATGTTAGAGTGATGATCCTCTGTGGCTGATGGTATTTTTTTAGTTACTGATAGTTAATGAGAGTACATTTTAATTATTGCTTTTTACTTGGTTTTGGATTTTTTTCCTTTTGGAATTATGTTGCAAGAAATATTCCATAATTTCTAATATATAAGTTTGTTAATTTTATTGCTACTTAATATGTATTAAAAATGCCTTAAATCTTAACATACGTAAATTTCCTTCCTGTGTTTGTTGGTGTAGACTATACAATATGTTGTTCTTGCCTATCAGCAGTTGTTTGTTTAAAAGAAAATTTACAATTTTTTAGCTTTTCTCTAGCGTTCTTTAAATGCTATGTTTTGAATAAATGATCTACACAACTTCACAAAGAAGAAATAATTTCTTACCTGCATTACTAATTTTGCAATAAACATAGCTGTTAAACCATCGTGCGTGGTTTAATGTTGATGTCTTAATTATTAACAATGGTGTGACAGAACACAAATTTAGTTCATAAAAAAGTTGCTAAGGCTCTGTGGATAAAGGTAATTCTCTGAATTACAGTTTTTTGGTGGAGTTACAGACTCCAATCGTATTAATGCTTAGCATACATTGCTATTGGTCACCAAGCCTGATTGGTGAGCTGACAACTTTGATCCCTACTTTGGTTTTCCAGAATTTCTATGTGTTATAGGTGGAATGGGAGAATAATTTTCTGTACCTTTCCCCCAATCCCCTCTCCACTCCAGTGTTGTTGACGTTCAACAATAATCTCACAAAAAATATATTATTCAATTGAATGTGTTGGATACCTATAGAGTGGGCTTCATACAATCTCACAATACTTGAGGAAGAATGCTTTTCACTTATTTCACTGACACACTCTCTAGTATGTTCTCCAATAGCTGTAGGACTACCAGTAGTTTTTCATGTCATTTTCAGTATTTCCAATCATTATGCTAAAGCTATGATGGTACTTGAATTATGTATACATCTTGTGTACACCATTTTGTTGAATCCTCAAAGGCAGTTAATAATGATGCAATTAAAAACAGTATCGAAATTTGCTCAAAATAATTTAACAGATGTTGTCATGGCACAATAAGGCAGAAATATTAAATAATTATTTTATTCCTTAAATTAATTATTTTATACAATATATAATTTATTGTACCTGCAATGCTTGTTGCTGCATTAAAGTAAAGTACACATACAGCTGAGGAGTCACAGACTGTAGTTTAGATGTAGGATTCTTAAAGTGGTGGAAGCACATGATTTAGGTTAGGTGAACGATGCAGAAAGACTTTATTACAATTGCAGAAGATAAACTTCCAAGACCCGTCTGCCTGCAATTACAACTCAATACATTATTTTGAATGTTTACTTATTCCTTACAATATTCCTATTTGTGTGGGATAATCTGCAAGCTATTACCAAATATTGTCCACTAGAGGCTAACTTTGGTTTCTAAGAGTTTAGGACGACACATGCTAGGAATGGTTTCTATTTTTTTCCATACTTGATTGTATTGCATAGCAGTGTTGTCAGCAAACAGTTTAGAGAAGGAAACAACAAGCACTATATTAGCCCAGTCAATAAAGGTTTTGTGTCGGAACTCTTTCTGGTAAAGCTGATTTTTTCAAGGGTGATAGACCTTGATGAGAGGATTATTTTCTGAAAAGTCCCCGAAAATTCCAATGGAGCTTCCCTCCCTACCCCCCGTTTAAGTTTAAAAATGTAGAGTTTTACGCAATCGCATATACCTTTTTAACCAAACGTTTGTTAAGGTTATATTACTTAAAGTTTTATTCCCTGATAAATATTCTACAACTTTTATAATAACATAATTTATGATAAGTGCAGTAGTTTTCCCGTAAATTAACGAAATGTTGTAAAAAAACAATATTTTTTTGCCACTTATCTACGTTTTTGCATAACCATACTTTTATTCTTCGCCAAATGAAAAACTGCTTCCAATAAAAGTTGTAGCATATATATTCCTGAGTACATCGGTGTATAAACATATACAGTTATGTGTATTACTCTACTAGTAACATAGAAAACAGTAGCTAGGTTTTGAGCCCAAGAGCGCTCGGGAGTCGGCGGGCGTAGGCGAAAGGCGCCTTATCCTCATATGCCTATTCAATTAGTTAATACTGTAATTATAACATATATTTTTAACACTTATACTCCTACTAGCCCATAGTGTGTCGACCTTTAATTTGTAATTTAGTAAATATTTGTGTATAATCAAAATAACATTAGAGTGATATGAGAAGTAAAATTTGTTTTTCTGATTGTAACATATTTGAATTAAAGATTTTAATTTTATTCATAATTAATTATTGTACACATTTGTATGCCAGTTTTGGTTCGGGGGATTTAACCTAGCCTTGTTATATCAGGCCATTCCATTATCCACCACCTATGGACCCGCCGTGTCCCCGACTGGCTAAACCGGCAGCTGTTTTAAATTACTTGTGTTTTAAAACAGCATCACGGACCTCCCACCCACCACAGATATTATATACACCGATTTAATATTTACAAGTCATGATTATTGTAACTCATAAAACTTATTTTATGTTTAGAAGCATGTCTCTTTGATAACGTTTACATATTAATCTGTATGAGGAAATTCATCTTCTTCTTCTGAATACAGGTGTGAATTTAGGCAAGATAAGCCACTACAGTGTTCACACATTGCAGTGCAACTCAGGTTCACTTTTCTACATCCACAGTATTGTCCGCATCCTTGTTTACAAGAATATGACACTAAGTACAGCAGTTCGTTTGGAGCAAATGGCTTCGAGGTAGGAATTGGTTTCAATGTTCTTTTGGTACCTCTCATTTCTTTCACGTTTTCAATTTTCCAACCCCAGTTTGTAGCATCAAGAGTATTACCTAACCATTTTTGAACTTGCAAAAATACTCTCAGCGAATGTTCACGACATGCCTCAGACGTTGGATGTAATGTTGCTAGATGAAAATTTGATCTAAGGGAACTTTTCTTTGTTACTGTCAAGAACTTGTAGTAACGGGCTTCATTCAGATTTGAATATTTCTCTATCCCATAAAAACATAAAACAAATTCCTCACCAGCAATCAAAAGATCCTCTCTTGTTGTAGAATCATCCAAAAACTTCCTCGCTGTATTCTGCATATCAGGTTCCGATGTGAGCAATTCTATCACTTTTAATTTGCCCATTCCATACATGCTGGATGTGGTATCACATCCGGTCATAGCATGACAAAACAGAAGTAACTGACGTTGATCTCCAAACTTTTCTATGAGAGTGGGGATTCTGTAGTACACTGTTAATGGAACTGCACCCAATATCTCTTTACAGAAGTATATACAAGTACTTTCAGGAGTCAGTGCCGTAAGTAATATTATTAAGTCGGTATCGGTTCCAACGACAAATACATTACAGTCACTTCTCTGCTGATGAATTGCTGTCATAACAATGTGCACATCAGCATCATCTTCCGCTGTAACAACTTGTAGTCCTCGTTTTCTGAATTCAGATGCCAAAGCTAGTACCAGTTTTCTCTTGTTACTAGTATTTCCTAAAAACTCCTCTTTTCAAGTAATACAAATTGTGTTTTCATCAAATACTATGTCAGGTGAAGATCTTTTAGCTGCTCTTCTGTTTTGCTCTTCATTTTTCGTTGTTGGCTCGTCTGGATAACCATCAAATACTACAATTGAATTAGATCCATATTTATTTACAACATATGTACAGTAAGTTTCTAAGATGATGCCATAGGAACAATTTCTTGGTCACGCTACTTTGTGTAGAAGAAATCCCCCGTCCAAAACATAAGTTGCACCATTTTGGTCCGTTACGTCGATGACACCTTCTTCAAATACCTTCATCAGTGACGATTTTGTTCCTTTTCGTAAGGATACATCATCAAACAAAGCAGGTGGTCGAGGACCCAGTTCGAATTCCAAGTAAGTATCTGTTTCTAATTGTTCCCCACAAAAAACACAAGAATATTTTAACGAGTCCATTATTACGAAGATATCAAATTAATTAAAATTTAAAACTATCTAAGAATAACAGAATTAAAACTCATTGTGCAACCTCCTTAGTTCATACTTTAACGACACAATTTTCGATTTAACTAAAGTAACCATTGTCTTTCTGGATTTTGAAATTATTAGTCTAGTAAATTACTCTGTATTGCTAGTTCTTGAAAACACAGTAGAGTCCTAATTTATTAAAACGTTACAGTATAACCACTGTCTTACTTATTTACAATGTCACACACAAAACACTAAAATACAAAAGATAAAATCGAAATTCACCGTAGGACTAGACGCACTGCCAAACTGAACTGACACTTTGTTTATGTCTACGTAGAGTATAGGAGAGATCCCGCGCCTCGCCAGTGGTGCCAACTTCATAGTTTCGTCATTACGGCTCCAACAATTATTTTAAAGCTTCAGTTAAGTAGTATTCTTGGTAATCGTTATTACTTAAAGTTTGAATTTTGTTGAATGTGCTGTTTTATAAAATGTGAATGGAAGTGGTGGGATGTACTTAAAATGTATGCTAAAAGTAATGAAATATAGGAGCTAATAAAGATTTTCCTACATTAGCAACTATCCCTGACACGTTAGATCAAACGAACGATGTTAAATGCATTAAAAATTATTTCTGGAAATTATAGCACCTTTATTCTTCCTCTTACACAACGGGCGCGGCCGACTCACGCTGCCCGCCGACTCCCGGGCGCTCACGCGCTCAAAACCCAGCTACTGTTTTCTATGTTACTAGTAGAGTAATACACATAACTGTATATGTTTATACACCTATGTACTCAGGAATATATGAGCTACAACTTTCATTCGAAGCATTTTTTCATTTGGTGACGAATAAAAATATGGTTTTGCAAAAACGTAGATAGGTGGCAAAAAATATTGTTTTTTTACAACATTTCGTTAATTTACGGGAAAACTGCTGCACATATCATAAATTATGTTATTATAAAAGTTGTAGAATATTTATCAGGGAATAAAACTGTAAGTAATATAACCTTAATAAACTTTTGGTTAAAAAGTTTTATGCGATTGCGTAAAACTCTAATTTTAAACTTAAAGGGGGGGTAGGGGGGGAAGCTCCATTGGAATTTTCGGGGACTTTTGAAAAAATGTCTCTCTAATAGTGATCTACTACTGGGAGAAAATTCAGCTTTACCAGAGAAAGTTCCGACATTCACTGTTTTTGGCCCTTTATTGACTGGGCTATATGTAGAACGACTCTACAATATGTCTAATGATTTCTTAAGAAAAGTAATTGTAATATTAAAATCTGGCAGGGAAAGATTGGACTTGTTCAGTATCGACACTAATGCAGAAATAGCCATCACTCTTAACTGTAACTATAGACCATTGCCATTGTTTAACACCGTCGTCTACTATTAATCAGAGGTCATAAAAAATAGTTATAACCAAAATAAAAGCACATTGCATGTAGAAACAATTTTGAAAATATTAATGACTGGGCAGTAATTCTAAAGTATCGGGTTTTTTGTTGATGAAGTAATACACAATGTCTCTGAATCTTCAGATTATGGCACACACAGTATGCAATACAACAGCATAATTTGTGACTGATATTGTTTTATGTTCTGTGTTGAGAATGAGGAAGATATGCATGGAGTCATTACCAGTATTTCAAATCGCTACATGTAATAGCAACAGGTATCTATGTCAGAATCTGAGAAATTGACAAATACCAAAAACTGATGGAAACTGGTCATCAAGTAGACATCTAATGCACGAATAAACTAAACGATTAATAAAATTTGAGGTAACAATATCAGATTGCTGTTAATCAGTACTTTCATTCTCTGTACAAGGAAAAAGATGTGTCTATTTACATAGATTGTTGCTGCTTGTTTGATAATGCTACCATCAGCACATACAGAATATTTGCTTTCATGAACGCTCACAAAATCTTTAGTGTGTTGAAACACACATAACTTTCCTGTCATTTGGTTCGTAGTCTCGCTCGGTCGCTTATGCTTGTGATCTGTGGGGTTGAGAGAGACCAGGATAAAGCCTCTTATCGGACTGTGTATAAGAATGAAGAGTCCTTCTTCTGTATGGTCCCCACAGATTAAATACCTTCTTCGAAAGAAAACAATTTTATTTACAGCTGATTCACAACAACAACAAAAAATCAACAATCATTTTCGCTATTACTGTTCACTGATTATTTTCATATTAATTACTGTCATTCATACGCTTATTAGGTGCGACCGACCTCGATGTTCAACTCTGACGCACTGGAGGAGGGCGATCCTGGAGAGAGTGGTAACTTGTGTCTAAGAAACTGTCGTAGGTACGTTGCGAAGGGGATGGGTTGTAGTTGGTGTAAGAAGTGGTTTCACTGGGCATGTGGGGAAGAGGAAACAAGGGAAATAAATGAGGCTTTCCCATGGTTTTGTTCACTTAGTCTTAGGGATGATAGGATGTGGGAAATGGGCGAAATGATTAGGGAGTTGCTAGAAAGGACCAGGCTTCATGAGGCTCATCCTTTGGAGGCTCAGACTCTGCAGGCGTGGCCTGTGGTGGCCACGCCTGTGGAGGTTCAGCCTGTGGAGGCTCAACCTCTGGAAGTCCAGCCTGTGGAGTCTCAGACTACACAGGTACAGCCTTTGGGGGCTGAGCTTGTCGAGACTCAAGCTGTGGAGGCAGAAAGTAGACATAGTTGGTAGGAGGAAGTTGATAAGGATGGGTGGGAGCTGGTAACAGGTCGTAGGAGAAACATGGTTAACAGGAGGGAAAAAATAGGTTTGACCTGTTGCCAGAGACAGGAGGAGAAGAGCCTCATGTGGATGTAGGAGTAGGTTAGTTGCAGCAGACCTTTAGGAGTAAGGGCGTGCAGGGCAAGAAAAAAAAAGGGATCTGCTAATAGGTAGTAGCCATGGGAGAGGTGTAGGCCCTCTTCTGCAGGATCAGTTAGGTACAGGATACCAGATCACATGTTTTTTTTCAAACCTAGTGCAACATTAGGCCAGGTAATAGAGGATATAGGATCCCTTTGTAGGAGTTTCACTAAGGATGATAGAGTAGTGATAGTGGGAGGTGCGGGAAATAGTATTGATAGAAACGCAGGTTATAGTATAGAGAGTGACCTGAGGAAGGTGGTGAAGGAGGCACAGCATACCAGGGTGAAGCTCATGCAGGTCCTATGTCGCCATGACCGGCCACAATTGAACTATGCTGTGAGGCGGGTTAATGTGGAAAGGGAAGTGCTACTTGGAAAGGCATTGGGAAAGTTCTGTGTTGGGGGTTGTGCCTGTGAACACCATGGGTAGGTGGGATTTCACTTGGCATACCCTACACCTAAATAGAGTTGTTAGCTAAAGCAGTGAGGGAGCCCATTTCCAGTGATGATGGGGTCAGGACTGTGCCTTTTTTAGGTTAGGGGCTGCTGGGGAAGGGACAGAAATAGATTATCAAAGTGATACTGACTGCAGATTCACGATGGGGAAAGTCACAGATGTTAAAGAAATAGATGAAGTGGCTGAAACAATAACTGACTGGGGTAAAAGTGGGAAAGAGAAGTTAAATACTGAAAATGTAAAGACAGTAGTAAAGGTGTTAATGGTAAACTGTAGAAGTATAATGATCAAAGTAATTGAATTTGCAAACTTAATAGAGATACACGAACCACAAGTAATAATTGGGGTAGAGAGATGGTAAAAAGAAGAAGTACTAGATAGTGAGGTTTTTCCTGATGGTTACAGAGTGTACCGCAGAGATAGAGGAGCAATTGGTGGAGGAGTTTTCATACTAGCTACCACAGTTCACTGGCGTTCATAGATCAAGACAATGAGTTACTTGGGGTAGATTTCTGGGGTAATAAAAAAGAAACAATCAGAATATAGTATAGAGTATAGAGATACCGCAGTGGAAGAATGACAGAAGAGGATGAGACTCTTTGGGAGAAAATAATTCATACTCAGAATTAAGAGGTGAGAATCGAATGATCATCATCGGTGGGGATATAAATTACCAGGTGTAAACTGGGAAGGAAATAAGATAAATAACACAAGGGAACTAAGATTTGCAAATATCTTAATAAGGGAAGGAGGATTTATACAAGTGGTTGAGCAAAACACTAGGGGACAAAATATTTTGGATATATTTCTAATTAAGCCCGATGAAAATCCTTTGAGGTATCAAGTAACTGAAGGAATAAGTGATCATGAAGCAGTTCTAATGGATATTAGACGATTCAGTAAACCAGCAGCCAAAATTGAAGGGGGAAATAGGTACAATTATAAAAAGGCACAGGTTTCAAATTTGAAGAGATATTTCAGAGAAAAATTAAGCAAATGGAAAGAAGACATAAGTACAGTAGAGTCAAGGTGGGAAGAGTTCAAGGAGATAATAAGCAATGGGGAAGAAAAATTTATTCCAAGGCAGAAAATAAAGAGTAGAGCACCTATGTACTATAATAGTGAAGTGAGGAGATAAAAGAGTTTTGTAAGAAAAGAACATAACAGAGTTAAGTGTCTCTTAACTCTGTTATGTTCTTTTCTTACTACCCTGCTGTCTGCAGGGTAGTAAGGAATATTTAAAACAAGGACTTAATAACAGCAAAGAAAATGGCTAAAGATGGGTTTATGAAGAGTATTATCAGTGCAGGAGGACCGTTGACTGATGCATCTAGAAATTTCTATGACTATATCAGGAAACTGAGGAAAAGGGAGGGTGTAGAGACACTTATAGATAAGGATGAAGAAGATGTTACTGACGATTTGAAAAAAGCAGATATTCTAAGTAACTGGTTCAGTGAAAGCATTAGGGACAATGAATCAGAAACGGGAGGGTCTAATTCGGAGAATGAGCTTAACAACACAATTAGAAATGACGATAGTAAAAAATTTGATATTCATCCTGAGGAAATCATGAAGGAAATAAGAAAGCAAAAAACATAAAGGGGCTGGTGACGATAATATTACTACAGATATCTTAAAGATAGCCGGATGTGACATTGTACCTTATCTTGAAATATTATTTAAATTGAGTCTGGTTACTTGCTGCTTAACACAGGACTGGAGAAGTGCAATAGTAATACCGGTACATAAAGCAGGGGTTAGAAATAGAGTTGAGAATTACAGGCCAATCAGTGGAAGGTAAATTAATGGAAAGATTGATATGCAACCACATCAGAAATATATGTGAGGAACGTAAGTGGTTTTCAAGTAGGCAACATGGGTTCAGGCAAGGCTATTCATGCGAATCTCAGTTGATTGGATATATGCAAGATATTTCAGATGAAATGGACAAGCGAGGCCAAATTGATAGTGTAGCAGTAGCTCTGTCAAAGGAGTTTGACAGAGTAAGCCATAAAATGGTAGTAAATAAGGTAAAAACCATCGGAGTGGATGAGAAAGTGATTTGCCGGGTAGAAGAATTTTTAAAAGGTAGAAAACAGATAGTTAGGGTAGGAAATATAGTATCAAAAGAAGTGGAAGTAAAAATGGGTGTATCACAGGGTAGCATATTGGGACCATTGATATTCATTATTCTAATGAATAATTGTGTTGATTGTTTACTATCTGAAATTAGATTGTTTTCAGATGACATAATGCTGTATAAAAGAATCAAAACGATAGAGGATTGTAAACAGTTGCAGGGTGATCTGGACAGGATATCTAATTGGGTTGGTAAACATGGGATGAAGATAAATGCAAAGAAGAGTCAGCTTATTAGATACACAAATAAAAAACAAAAGGTTAATTATGAATATAAGGTGGGGAAAGAATTGCTTGCCGAAGACTTGAAATGTAAATATCCTGGCATTACTTTTGATAACAAGCTTAACTGGGCAGGAAACATAGGACAGGTGGTAGGAAAAGGTTTCAAAGTTCTGCACTTGCTGGAGAGAGTTATGAGAATTCGAGAGACGTCAAGGAATTGGGTTACAAAACTTTGGTCAGGCCATTGCTCGAATATGGTAGTGTAGTATGGGACCCTCATTTTACGTATCAAATACAGGAGTTGGAGAGGGTGTAAAAAAGGGCTGGTAGATTTGTTTCTCGAAATTATCGCAGAATGCAATCAGTGATGACTGATGGATATGATAAAGGAGCTGGAATTGGATTCATTGCAAAACAGGAGGATGAAGAGGGTCATGGGAGTGTACAAGGTATATTGGCGATGAGGCATGGAAAGATATTGGAGTAGGTATGGAAAGTAGTGTGTGGTACGGAAAAGATGACCATGACTACAAGCTGGCACTCAATTTCAGGCAAAATGGTGTGGGAAGGTTGTCTTCTTTAAGTAAGGATGTCAGGGATTGGAATAAGTTACCAAGGTAAATGGTGAATAATTTACCGAAAACGTTGAATGAATTTATAGTTAAAATTTGTAGAGGGCAAATACAGGTGGGTGCAGGAAAGGGGGAGGATGTTTTTGTAGGAAAATTGCCACCGGAGCTTGTGTTCCATTGTAATTAAAGTATATTAAATTCAAAAACTGAAGCGTCCCATTTGGGGTGGCTATTTTGGGTGTTGCTCGGAAATACCGTGACTTGTGAGGGGTTTGGGGTGCAGAAGTACTTGGTGTTGCTTAAGAACTCAATGGTTGTTGGAAGCAGGAGCAGAGATCATCCTGATATGACCAGTGGCTTGACAATGGAAGCAGTGCTGCCTTCCGGAATATCATAAAAAAATGCGATTTTGACGCAGTTAGAAGCCTGAAAAACATTCTTTCAATGTTACAGCGCCGCGAAAGCATACATGGTTATCTAATTTCAGAACTCGTTGTGAATAATAGTTGCGAACAATTAAGAAAATCAGCAATCGCTGATTAAACATTTGATTGCAGTTCGGGTATATTACAAGTGAAAAACGACTTATTTCAGAAGATAGTAAAAGGGGCACTTTAATTGATTTCTCGGCCATTATTGTTGAAAAATGTGTCGAAGCATATGAGCAGCTTGGGAAGACGAAGATACTTGCAAATGCATCCATTGTTGGACATTTGATTCGAATTCTGTATCGCCACCACAAAACTGACCAAAATGGAACACTTAATTGAATGTGGATGCAGTATGGCCATTTAATCCAAATCACTTGTCAGGTGCCGAAACTTTGTTAGCAAATCAAAAGGCACTGGTATCTAATTTTCTATTTGAGGCCAGTACAGCGGATTTTGTTCAATGATTTGTGACTGTGGATGTGACCTGCCTCACCACTTTTCCCCTCAATCGAAGCAAGAGTCATTCAGGCTGAACATACGAGGTGAGAAATCTTGGAGTGTTTAAAAAAATTAACATATGTTTCCCCCGTAAAGGTTCGAAAAGACCTTACATTACAATAGGATAGAGAAATGAAGTTCTTAGAAAGAAAGTCAACAAGGCACTGCTAAATATAAAGTAGTTGAATAGAAAGTTTGGCTATAGCAGGAGGAATCTTTTTGTAGAATAAACAAATAATATTTTCTAAATTCCTTCAGGCCTACTGGCAAATGATGTTCGCAAATATCCTGGCTCAGATCTGCATGGAGGGGCTGAATCGGTTACGGCGCTGTGTGGCGATGTTTGGTTCAGACTTGTCGGTCTCCGCCGTAGGGCTAAGTCATGCGAGGTAAGAGACAATATAATAGCGACAGTTCACGACTATGGAGAAAGGAGGAAAATGGAGAAGACGCAATGGACCTTCATCACACACAGGAGTGAAGCCGGGTGGAGAGAAGTGGGATGGAGGAGTCATATTGGTCGGCCAAAGAGACACAGGGAATAGGCATAAAAACCCTAAGGGAATTTTATGACAACCGTGGCACCGCAGTTTGATGATGGATTATTGTGTAACTCGACGAGCCAGATTAAGAATAAAGATATATATATATATATATATATATATATATATACAGGGTGTTACAAAAAGGTACGGCCAAACTTTCAGGAAACATTCCTCACACACGAACAAAGAAAATATGTTATGTGGACATGTGTCCGGAAACGCTTACTTTCCATGTTAGAGCTCATATTGTGGACGGCTGTGATATAATACGCCATTCTCCAGGGCTGCATCAGCGCATCAGGGATTCCATGCGACGGAGGGTGGATGCATGTATCCTCGCTAACGGAGGACATTTTGAACATTTCCTGTAACAAAGTGTTTGAAGTCACGCTGGTACGTTCTGTTGCTGTGTGTTTTCCATTCCATGTTTAATGTGATTTGAAGAGAAGTAATAAAATGAGCTCTAACATGGAAAGTAAGCGTTTCCGGACACATGTCCAACTAACATATTTTCTTTGTTTGTGTGTGAGGAATGTTTCCTGAAAGTTTGGTCATACCTTTTTGTAACACCCTATATATATATATCCTGCTTAGTTCTAGAGCAATACTGTCTCAAAAGTTAGGAGTTTCTGGTTGAAATTCAGAAGAATCCCCACGGTCAAATTTGATGATAAATTCTTTTGTAACACGACGAGAAAAATCGAAAGTGATTTTTTTTTATATATAGTTCTCGAGATATGCTGTCTCCAAAGTGGGGTGGTTAAGTCAATGTTTAGAGCATTTTAAAAAAATTGAATCCTTCAAAAGACCTCAAACTTCCGAGCATACACAGAAGGTATTTTCTGTTAGTGAGCTACATAACTTTGCTAGAAATATCATGCATTTATCTTCTTACCATACACCAAAATTCAGAAGCTTAAATGGGAGTGGTTTCCATCGCGATACACGTTGTGTCACTAACATGGTGTTCATGAAATTACTAACAACTAATAATAAATAAATTGTTTGTACCCATCTGGTACAAGCCGCATTTCAACCTACCCAAATTTCCAGTAATATTGCCGCTACAAAATGAAGCTATGTAGACACACCTAAACACATTAAATCCATCGTGAACTATATACAGTTCGCGTAAAATCAACATTTGATTCATCACGTTTCATAGTTCTCACAGCACAAATTATCTTGATTTCATCATACACTTTCAGTGTAAACTCAAACTGGACTAAAGCATACAGAATACCATATTCACTGTATCGCAATATAAACTTGACCCGCTTAAATAAGACTTTCAACACTTGTTCACAGTAAGGCTAGCCTTTTATGTGCAAAGTAGTAATGTATTCTGAATGAATATTTGAGAACGACATTATCCTGTTGAGAACAATGAATAAATTTATAGTTATAGGACCTACTCTTGCAACTACCTATCAAACACTTCAAGAACAATATATACAATGTAACTTACTTATGAAACGTTAATCCAGGTTGTTTCCTACGTGATCTGTTTGTGCAACCCAAAACAAACCAACAAAAGCTGGCATTATTAAAAAAAACTTTGGAATGGCCGCCACGCATGCGCAGAACCTGAGTATTTACAGAAGGCCTCACAGTTATAGCGCTATTTCGCCTCCACTCTCTTCCTTCCTCTATGGTCGCAATACGCTGCAATATGAACAAAGTAATCGAATTTGCAAACTTAATAGAGATACACGAACCACAATTAATAATTCGGGTAGAGAGTTGGTTAAAAGAAGAAGTTGTAAGGTATCCCTAGTTATATTTTCTATATTCCGCGAGAATTCGGCCAAGTTTGGGGTTAACTTCAGTACACGATACCACAAGTAAAATCGAGTTAACAACACTTCAAGCATAGTAAAGTGAATAAATAACACATACACAGCATAAATAAACTATAAATTGCCATTAACCCAGGTTATTTCAGTAGGAAATAGGTTATTTCATGTAAGAGCAAACTGTGAATGCCAAAGCATAACATTAGTCAGAGAGTCATTATGAACCAATTTAAACGAAGGAAATAGTCATTAATAGTAAATACAGTCACTAAATAAACCTTTTATCAGGGTTACTAAGCATTATTTCAGAGATAAACAAATAATTTTAATACAGTAAAATATAACCTTAAATTTTGGCACATACCAGATTTTGGTATTTCTAGAGGGATTTTTATCCAGGAAAGAGTGTAAAGAACTGATAATAGCCAAGCCTAAACTCACAATAAACATAACTTCACAGCTAAATATAGTTTGGCAGGTATTTTAAAGAAATAAACAGGATGTTTGGATAGTAAACTGAGGCAGTATGAAGATATCACATTGTGATGAAATTTGACCATTTTAAAGTCCTAAAACTAAACAGAATAATCCCTGAGACAGTTTAGTAGAGTAATTAACAGGTTTCTGATAGTTTTCAAGCATTTAATAATCACAAGAAGTAATTATGGAGAGGTTTGAACATTCATTTTTCCAAACAGTCCACATAAATAATTTTAGGTCTTTTAAGTAGTTTCAGGATTTAAAAAGTAGAGGAGTACACTGCTAATAATATTGTCTTGCAGTTTTAATAGATTTCAAGTAGTTTCAGTCAGTAAAATAGGAAATATTAGTGAAAACAGGTAGCCAGTAAATCGACTAAATTTTCGAGACTTTCAGAGTTAATTCCGATAAAATTAAACCATTTCAAAAGCTCCAAGATCATGTAAATACCGGTAAACACACATAATTAATTTTCTGGATATATTTAAAGACATTTTACTAACCTGTTGTATGTTAATCCGATCACAAAGTAACTTGCTATAGACACTACACACATAAAGTGATTACACACTGATTTTAAACACAGTAACACAATATAAAGTAACTAATAAATTAAAACAGCCATGAAGAGAAGTAAATTCAAGTAAATCTGATAGTTTCCAACACTCTAAGTATTTTTAAACATAATATGAACACGTAAAATAGAACACCCAAATTTAACATTTTATTATTCAAAAGCCTACTTTAATTCCGGGTTAAAAAGTAGATAATCTTAAAAATCCATTCTTTTAGCTCCCTACACATTAATTCCAGATCATTTAAAGCAATAGAACCGATGTTATAGGTTTTCTAATTTCACTCGACATCAAACCCACGTGGAAATAACAAACTAATTTATTGCGTACAAAATATAACAGCTACAAAGATGAAATAAACTCTAAAATACGCAGTTTAATTTAGGCTACACACTGATAATTTTTCCGGCTTGATAAACCATAAAACTTCAGAGTTATACGACAAAACATAAATAATAATTACAACTGATTGTTAGAAATTACTGGTTTTACCATAACTCAACGGATTTAAACAAAGTTTATATTTTGGGAGAGACTAAAATCGGGAATAATATTTTAAGCCTAATTTCGAGTTGATAACTAAAGCCAATTTAAAAGGTTACAAGACGTTGACTAACGCCGTAAGACTTCAGAAAATCACCATTTTGGAAATTCTTCGGGGAGACACAATTAACGCGGTATTCGGACACTAAACACTTCAACTCATAACGCACATAACTTTCCCATTCCCTCGCCGAGATTAAACATATAGAAAAAAAAGTTATTAAGTTAAACGTAAGGTTATGTGTAGCAGCGTGGATGCTCACCGTAGTAATACGGCATCACGTGAGGCAAGCCTATAAAAGATTGGTAGTAGCGGGCCTACATACACTCGGCCGGGACATCTCGTAGTGACAACATGTAATCTCCTGTTGAGCGAGTTCAACGGTAGCGGTGTAGAGCGCGCGGTGGATGATGGGAAGTTTCGACATCATGGCGTCAAGCTGGAAACGAGTCTAGATGGATCGGACGCGTTAGTGGCGGCCATTTTTGAAGGTTGAAACCACCTTCATTTTCGGACTATCAGTTTCTGGACATGTGAATTTCGAACTATTGTTTTGTTTTCCTTGGGGGAGTGCGGTTTTTGCTCTGAATTCTCAACCTGTGATGTTTGGTGAAGATTAATATCCGATTGCCTTGCTAACTGTGACTTGTATTATTAACGTGAAAATATTTGGAAAATATAATTTAGTGATTTCGACATGTGACTTTCATTACTACAATATTACCTTTCTTGCAGTAGGTTTAAAACTGTAAGTGCCGACTGTGGTTAATTTTAACAGTTAGCATAAATATTTCAACACGGTTACTGAACTCTTTTGGACTCAGAATATTTTAGAAGACAACTGGTTCAGGTGTAGGAGTCGATACCACCCCCGGTACCCGCCTTCCGACCCTGACAAAGTACTAGACAGTGAGGTTTTTCCTGATGGTTACAGAGTGTACCGCAGAGATAGAGAAGCAATTGGTGGAGGAGTCTTCATACTAGTTAGCAAAAACTACCACAGTTCACTGGCGTTCATAGATCAAGACCATGAGTTACTTGGGGTAGATTTCTGGGGTAATAAAAAAGAAAAAATCAGAGTGTTGGCTGTTTACCGCAGTGGAAGAATGACAGAAGAGGATGAGGCTCTTGGGGAGAAATTAAATTCATACTCAGATTTCAGACGTGAGAATAGAATGATCATCATCGGCGGGGATTTAAATTTCCCAGGTGTAAACTGGGAAGGGTATAAGATAAATAACACAAGGGAACAAAGATTTGCAAATATCTTAATAAGGGAAAGAGGATTTACACAAGTGGTTGAGCAAAACACTAGGGGACAAAATATTTTATATATATTTCTAATTAAGCCCGATGAAAACCTTTTGAGGTATCAAGTAACTGAAGGAATAAGTGATCATGAAGCAGTTCTGATGGATATTAGAGGATTCAGTAAACCAGCAGCCAAAATTGAAGGGGGAAATAGGTACAATTATAAAAAGGCACAGGTTTCAAATTTGAAGAGATATTTCAGAGAACAATTCAGCAAATGAAAGGAAGGTTCAGGTACAGTAGAGTCAAGGTGGGAAGAGTTCAAGGAGATAATAAGCAATGGGGAAGAAAAATTTATTCCAAACCAGAAAATAAAGAGAAGTAGAGAACCTATGTACTATAATAGGGAAGTGAGGAGGTTAAAGAGGTTGATAAGAAAAGAACATAACAGAGTTAAGAGACAGCATTGTAGTAGGGAATATTTAAAACAACTAAACAAGGACTTAATAACAGCAAAGAAAATGGTTAAATATGGGTTTATGAAGAGTATTGTCAGTGCAGGAGGACCATTGACTCATGCATGTAGAAATTCCATAGCTATATCAGGAAACTGAGGGGAAGGGAGGGTGTAGAGAAACTAATAGATAAGGATGAAGAAGAAGTTACTGAGGATTTGAAAAAGGCAGAGATTTTAAGTAACTGGTTTAGTGGAAGCATTAGGGACAATGAATCAGAAACGGGAGGGACTAATTCGGAGAACGAGCTTAACAACACAATTAGAAATGAAGATAGTAAAAAATTTGAAATTCATCCTGAGGAAATCAAGAAGGAAATGAGAAAGCTGAACAAATGAACTTAGCTAGTTACTCAAGATAATTTTATTTACATACATTGCTTAAAGAAACATATCAATTCATTACTAACAGAAGTAACTTGTGCATTACAGTTTCTAAGATTTTTTTTTTACTAATTTGGTTGACAGAGACAACCCGCCAGTGTGGTCCAGTGCGATGAGGCGCTGCACACTGAACTGGGAGGTACAACGGAACCGGGCACGATCGCTGTTTTTATTGTCTTTTTTGGCGATTTTACGCAGCCATCAAGGTGAATGCTGATATCGTGAACTACATATTTAACAAACAAAACACATCACACAGAGAACAGTGTTACAGGTTTGAGAGGCAGATGGCAATTCACATCCTCAGCTAGTACTTAGAACGACTCGGCAGTAGGTGTAAAATGCTTGGCGACAACATGGGCGTGCCCTCGTAAAACCACAGCTCCTAATTTCACTATGCTGATGATGCGCAAAACTCATCAAAGGCAGCCAACTCCTAATGATATTTGGAGAGTAGGCTAAATGGCAAAGACTGTGGCACACCCTTGGTCTAGCTTTATATTCTGCTGTAGTAACACAGAGATGTTCCCTTTCTGGTTCATCGATTCTGCTGCGAAGCAACGGTTGCACTTCTGGAAGTTTATTTTTAAAGTGGTGCTGAATGACATGACCATAGAACCTCAGCAAACATGCTTTTTGTAATAAAATGATGTTCTGCAGCCATTTAAGTTCCTTCTCACCTCTGCAGTGTAATTTGCGAGGTTGTATCCTGCCTACCTAAAAATCTTTCTCACTTTTTAAGCCGTTATGTGTTTCCCTGGAGCGCTGCAATCTGTAATTTTTATTCTTTTCTGTTTTCTTAAGTCTGCACGGCGCTCTGGCGCATTCAGTCGTGTGCGATTGTATGCACCTTCTCCCTTTGCTGTGTATTGCACTGAGACATGTCACCACCTACGAATCAAGAATAAATAAATTAAAAAATAAATGTAGTGAAACGAAAATAAATATTTATAAATGCGATATTATCTAATATACTATTACTACGGAAACTATTGAACACCATCTGTTGGCCAGACCAGTGAACTATTTCGCTGTCGTGGAGATAACTTTGCTTTTTCCGATATCGCGCATGTACTATAGCGTTTTCGCGGTAATATTCGAGGGTGGGGGTGGGGGGGGGGTGGGTTGCTTGGCTCTCTGTTTGCTAGTGGCGGTTGGTGACATGTTTGTTCTGTCTCATGCTGCCCGGGGCAGTGGGCAGACACGCGGTCGCTGGAACATTATATAGCTCGAAATAGTTGGTAACACTGTCGTTAGAGCGCAGCAGCTGCTGCCAGTTTTTGTCAAATTCAGCTACATCGCCTAAGACAGTGTTTTTCAACCTGAGGTCCGCAGGCAGAATATTGTAAATATTGATACCGTATTCCTACTTTATAAGGTAAGGCCCCCCCTTTTTTTTAAAAAAAAAAAAAAAAGAAAGAAGCCTTGAATATTTCAGTGGCCAGGCAAAAATCTGGCATTTCCAGGAAGAGGATAGAACAGCATAGTTTCTCAATAATCCATTCATTTCCAGATGGCAACGAAAAGAGTGCCGTTCTTCTAGGGATTAAGTTAATTAAGTTAATGACCGTCTGAGTGTCTTGTAATAGGTTTGAGGTTGTAGGTTTCCCAACATAGGAGTTGTGAAATAAACAAAAGTAAAAGGTATATGGTCTATCGTCTTTTACATTATTTTACTTATTTATTTTTCTTCATGTAGGTGCTTGGTATAATGTAGCGTCCAGTTTGTAGTAACATTATTATTTACATGGTTTGCTAGGTATTAAGAATCTGGTCAACATGTAATTAACTTTTAATAATTCCAGTTCCATAACTGTGTTCTCGTAGGAATTCAAAACATGGTCTAAGATTTATTATGTTGTAGTGGTACTATAAAACATGTCTATATGCATAATATACACACAGATAAAAAATATGACGATACTAGTTATCAACCCGTAGCATTATTTTCGCTGTTTACTGGTACTCGGATTGAAAAAGATTGAGACTCGCTAGCATAGAAGCTTTATTAATGCAAGGAGGCAATATTGTTCCCATGTCTTCGTTCCTTTGAACGAGAATTACTCAAGTTTATTAATGCACGTAGCAGAAAACGACTCTCAAACTTAGGCTTTGCCGAATTAAGAAACTATGGACTATGAGGCCCTAGGCACTCAAATGTTTTGGATCCCACTGTTTTTGAAAAAGTTATCTGAATTTTATAAGTATAAAGAAAAGGTTTCGTAGAAGACTAATTGAATTGATTATATTTTTCATCCAATTAAACAAACGAATTTTACAATTTACGATGTTCAAGAAATGATTTTTATTAATATCATACACAACAATCAAACCAAAAAATTTAAATTTCATGCTTTTCGTAACACTTTGTTTATTTCGGATGTTTATATTTATTTTTTAATATTTTTATTTAATGACAAGGTTAACTCACAGGGGTTTCAAAAATCGGATGCTAGGGTTTTCTGCTTAGTCGTGCCTATTGGGTAATCCAGTAATCAGTCATTGTTTGTTTAATTTCTGATCAATCTTAAAGCATTTATCAGTGATTAATTTCAAAATAATTTGTTTAATCTGGCAGGACACGCAGGTAATGACACTTTCACACGTTGCAGATTTTTAAGTTGATTCTTAGCCAAATCTGAGCTGGCACCTTTCACTTCAACAAGGAATATCAGTAAACCATAAAAAAAGTTCAGTGTTGTCACTACCTGAGCAAATTACTTCGGCCGCCCCTGGTTATTACTCGCTTCTGAGCTCTGACTATTTTGTCCGTATTGGTTGGATTGCCCAGATTATTGCATATTGTGGCTTATGTTCAGACTCGTTCAGTTGGGATAAAATATTATCTTTGGGAAATCAGCACAAAGTGATCTCGAGCCCACTGCGAGTCTATCCTCAAGATGTGGGACTTCTTGATGGTGACTAAAACGACAATTAACTACTTATCAAATCTGGACATTTCTCTGTAATTTCGTATACCTCAAAAATTATTATCCTGTTTTATATTGATACACAACTGTTGGTGATGTAATTTCATATATATTATAAAGAAATAATAAGATAAGCAAAATAAAATAGTTTCTTTATAGGGAAGTCACCAATTGAAGAATAAATTAATATGACAAATGATGAATAAGTTACCATAAACTCTAAGGCATGGAAATTAATAGCTGCATAAGTAGACTGTGAAAGGAGATGGGTGAGTAGGGATATTGCATTGGGAGCAGGCATTGAATTGCAGTTAAATGAACTTAATTAAACTGTGGGAATTGCTAATGCTGCTGCACTCAATGGCATTGGTTAATAGCAGACATGCAGTTTTCCAATTTAAAATTTACAGTTTTAGATAACAGTCTATATTTCGTACGAAATAATAACAACGTCTCGCACCATTAGTTGCATGCCTGTGTGGTAATTTTTATTTTTCTACCAGCAAAATGTGTCGATGGAAAGAAAAATAAGGATAGATTAAAATACAATATAGAAAGCAAATATATGATTCTTTGATCTTCAGCGAACAGTGTCTTTGCATTTTTCATGATTATTGTTACCTACTTGATTCATAAAATAATGCTTGTGTTTGTTCTGGTAGAGTACCTATGTTATGGTGTAAAAACGATGAAATGGATTGGTATGAAAACAAGAATGTGTCATATAATAAACTGGAGGTAGGTTTCTATCTTTCTAGGGCTTATGGAGGCGAAAAATCCATGTGTTGATTATTATAGTTCGAAGAATAAGTTTGTTAATGTAAAAGTGTGTGATCGTTATATGTTTGGCTTTTTACAATCTTAAATAAGCACATTTTCCTTTTCGGCAAGTGTAACTTCGGCTATAATAATGTTTTCAGTGAGCATACATTAAATCATAACATGTCCGCTGTTAGTTCAAATATATCTTCTTTCGTCAGTTGAAAAGTCTGTAAGCAAATGTCTGTGCAGCTTTAAATATTATTTTGAAGAAGTTTACTGTGATGAATTAGATATTTGTTGAGAAGTTTGCTTCTATAATACACCGATATCTGAATGTTTTCAATGAGATTTTCAAAGGCTTTTTAAATGATAGGCCTTACATTCATTACATGCCTTGAAATTGCTAGGATTTCCATCAAACTATTTTATTATATGTTTTTATTGATGGTTATATTAGCAGTACAGTACTGTTATGTTGAAAATGGCTCTAGCTACAGGGGTTCCAATTTTTTTGTTTTCTTGAATATCTTTCCCTACTCTTTCAGTTTAATTTAGTTAGGTGGCAAGTTCCGATAGTCTATCACAAATTTTGTGACACATATAAGAGTGACGGAATGGCACCAATACAGATAGTAGTGAAACATAAAATTAAAAAAAAAATTACTTGATCATGTAAGTGGTAATCAGTGTTTTTACATCATTTAGAAGCGTCTTATTGCTATTTTTCTTCTAAACTGTTTAGAAATGTAATGTTAGTAAGAGATATGCTTCTCAGTGAGCTGTACTAAAATACTGAACTCTGTAATGGTAACAATGAATCTGCCGTTAGTTTATTTTCCTTATCCTATTTCATTTTAGAATATTTAACTCAGTATTGTTCCAACCAATACACACGTGATGATCCTACGAAAGTGCTGCTTTGTCAGTTTGTGTTCTCACTGGTAATGGAGGAAAATGTTTCATTTCTGTGTTCTCCCATTTAACAAACGACAGTATTTGATCTTTTCATTGCCATTGGGAGTCAGGTTATACAGGGTGGTCAGAAATTAACTCATCGGCGGGTAAGGGCAGTGTTCGGGACGTTGCACTAACGAAATAAATACAACAAAAATCTAGTGAAAGTCGTACCGAATACGCTGCCTAGGCACTAGAATTTCCTTGTTTTTGGAAGCCACTAGGGCGGACTGTTTGTTCGTAATCGGAATTGATCGGTAATCCGCGACATTTTTCGGGAAGTCGGTGGTGGGGCTAAAGGACCAGAGCAGTATCTTAGTCCTGTTTTAATTATAAATGGTTCAGATAGTTCTTATCTGAAACTTATTGTAGATTTTGTATTTAATCATTTTTATTAATTTGGGATGGAGTCCAAAATTCCTTAATATGTCCAGCATTGGATCTCTATGGATACAATGATAGGCTTTCTTGAAGTCTACAAAGGTTACTACTAGTTTTTTTGTCTCCTTTTGTAGGCATCCATTATTAGTTTTAAGGTGATTATCTTTTCTGGGCAGCTTCTCCATGGTCTAAATCCTCCTTAATATTCTCCTAGTTCCTGTTCAAGTTGACCTTTCCAGCGATTGTAGAGTATTCTCGACAAGACTTCATACGTGCAATCCAAGAGGGAAATACTTCTGTAATTGTATGGGTTTGATTTTTCTCCTTTTTTTATATATTGGATGTATTATAGCTGTAGTCAAATGTTCTGCCAGCTCTTCTTTGTTCCAGATTTTCACCATGCATTCGTGTAATGATATCTTTGCTGATTCTGCAGCATATTTCTAATGATATCTTTGCTGATTCTGCAGCATATTTCCAGAGTTCCACAAATGTTTGATCTTCTCCACTTGCTTTGTAGTTCTTGAGCTCTCTTATGGTTTTATAAACTTCATGTATTCTTGGTGGGTTTATATTTTCTGTCGGTGTTTTTAGTGAGGTTTCTGTGTTTATTTGAAGAAGTTCTGGAGGATTCTCACAATTCAGTAGTCTGTTAAATGCTTCTGTTAGGATTTCCGTATTTTTTTATTGCTATGGGCCATCTTATTATTTTTATCCTTCAGGGAGCGTCCATAAACCACGTATTGGTCGCCTGTCAAACGCCCTTTCCCCCCCCCTATATAAACCCGACGTGGATTTTGCCTCTACACCCCCCCCCTCCCTGATGGCACATAAATTTTTTTCCCCCTTTTGATTCCAGAGGACATTTCATACTATTTTCTCTCGTTAGACTATTGTGAATTACATACGAAGATAATTAAACGAGTATACAAATATTCACATGCTGCTGTGTGTTCTGTACAACATTTTAACTATGAAAAATGACATGAATGGAAAGCTACGTGGCCTGGCTTGGAACCCACCTCCCCCTTCCCATTACATAGTGCAACCTTGCAGCCAACCCCTCCCCCCCTAGACCGAGCCACGTAGTTTATGGATGCTCCCTTAGCATTAGTGTTGGATGATCATATCTTAGGAGTTGCCTGCTAAACATATTGTAGTAATCTTTTGAGTTTGTTTTCTTGATGATTGTTTCTATCATAAAAATTATATCTTTTTGGTATTGGCGTTTAACTCTTAGCCTTCTTTGCTTTGCAAGTTCCAAGTGTGATTATTCGGTTTTCTGACTCTGATATTTTACCCAAGCTTGATGTCTTATTGTCTACTGTTTTATCACATTTGTCACTCCACCATTAGTGATTTTTCTTGGGATTTATTGGGCCTACTTGTTCAGCTATTTGTTTCAGTTGGGAAATTATTTCCTCCAGGTCATCAGTCAATGTTATACTCCCAGTTCTTTTTTCATATTCCGCCTTGTTTATCAGTTTATGTGGGTCATAGGCTCTCTTCTTTTTGGGATGGCGTCTTTTCTTTGCAACGGAGTGAAGTTAATTTTTATTTTTACCATGTAATGATCTGATCCAGTGTCTGTTCCTCTCAAGATTTCCCTGTGGTAATTCTTATTCATACAAACATCATCCAGCTGCCATCCTCTTTTTTTACAGTCTGTGTGTTTGTAGGTTTTGATTTTATTTGGTCTTCTCATGAAGTATGTTGATTTTGAGATCATGTCATGGTTTTTGCAGAATTTCACCAGTCTTATGCCATTCTTGTTAATTTTTCTTTGTGGTGGCCATTTCCCTGTTACATCTCTATATCTTTTTCCCCTTCCTATTTGGGCATTAAAAATCTCCAATTAAAATTTTCGTGTGATTTTTGTTTATGGTTGTTGCTGTTTGATCCAGAAGTTCCCAAAATTCACCCATCTCTTCTTTATGTTCTTTCCTATTGTTTTTATCATTAGCTGGGGCATGGGCATTTATTATCATGTATATTCTATTGGCAGCTTTTATAGTTAGCTTTGTGAACCTAAGAGATTGTGTTTGGAATTCTACTATTGACTCTGTTATTTTGATTTTGACTATGAATCCTGTTCCGAAATGTGGACACTGCTTCATTACTCTTTTCCCTGGTATTCCCTTGTAAATTTTATACCCTTGTGATTCCATCGGTTCCTGATCAGTATTTCTCGTTTCCTGGATTCCTGTCTGTTAAAATCTTGAGTTTCACTGGTTGAAATTCTTTGGTTTGCCATATTATTAAAAATGCATAGGATCTCATTCAGATCAACTGACTTCGTTCTTTTCTTTTCAAAGGCCAGAAATACCATGCCTGCCATTCATTCATGACCCATTGACAGCCTCTGAGGCCTGTTAATTGCAGTCAAAGTTGTAAACGTAGATTCACACACAACAGTACTACATCCTATTGTCGTCACAGATGTTAAAAGTTCATATGTATCTTTGAATGCCTCTCGCTGCCATGGAGGAATATTTCCTGACTCCATGCTCGCTGCCTGTACAAAACTCCCATTGTGTTTTCCGTTTTATCCTCGCGAAGACTCAAATGAGCTTTGACCTTGGTACCCTCTTCCCTTGATGGAATTATTAGACCAGAAAAATCTGTTGAAAACGAAAAATCTAATTTATTTAATACATAGAAACTTACATAGGTTACATTAAAAAAAAAAAAAAAAATAACTTAAATATCTAGCAACTATATACAAACTACTTTTAAAACCTAAAAGTCATAAAATAATATGGTGCCCCTGTGGCAAGATATCAAGAATGCTGGTTACATTCTAAATTGAATTGCCAATGAAATTTTCTGTGCGAAGAAAGAGCAGCAGCATCGACTGATTTTGGGGTAAAGTGTTTAACAATTTTCTTTGTACATGGGCCCAGGGACCAATAGTTTCAACCCAAGTGGAATAAAAATATATTCAAAGTTGAAATTGTGAATTGAACATAAATAAATAACACTAATACTTTACAAGCAGCAATATAGTTGTTTTTTCATTTTCCCTCACATAAATTTTTCAATGGTATCATTTTGTCTACATCCAACTCATCAAAGCTCACTAATGAATTTAGTAGATCATCGTCGTCCAAAAATCTTCTTCGTAACTCAGCAATTAGTATGTCCAACGTTTCAAAATAATCAGATTTAAATGGCTGAGCATCCTGGTCTATTTTTGTCGAAAGGGTCGTCATCAAGTAGGCCTATAAATCATCCATCTGATTTGATTTCCTCTTGAGCCTCTTCTGAATCTGGGTCCTATTTTCAGAATTGACACTTGTCATAGAGTTAGCTTTGATGATACATTTCATCTGATCTCAATGTTTTCGTTTTGGACGTACTTTATGATTGTTGTGACGTCTTTCAATCCTGCGTTTTGGGCTGTAAGCTGAAGCAGGGATAAGATTTTTTTGGCCCCAAACTTGGCCATTCGGAATTCCAAGTTGAGTATGACTTTTAATGCTGATACTCTTAACTCTTCGCCACATTAAATCTGTCATTTTTAATTTCGTCTAAAGTCATAAAAATCGATAAATAATTATTGTCTACAACTTTTGTAACCGACAAGTGTCTTGACCAATGCTGTTCAAGGAACCAGCCAATCCTTTTTGCACTATACAAGGCAGCTGTTTTGCCATGGTAAAATAATTCATGTAACATGATGAATTGATCCAAAAAAAGATGGATGAAAGTCTTTTCCGAGATTCTCCTGATGAATATAAAATGCAGAGATGGTTGTACCAGTAGACGTGAGGAATTATTTGGCCATATTTATTTCTCGTCACAACTCCTGAAAATTTCCCATACATTATACTTGCGCCATCATAGCATTCCGGAGAGATCAATGTTATTTTCTGTAAGCATATTTAATGTTAATTCCGTGAAAGTGGCTGTAACAAGGTTTTCAATAGTTGTAACTGTCAGCAACGACTCATTGACGAACCTATCCTTAATGTAACGTATTGTTTCTGCAATATTTTCTCGGTTATTTTTATCTCTCATCCAATCTTCCATTAGAGTAAACTAGATCACGCCAGATTCCTCAATATCTTTAGCAATGGAACTCCGCACTGCTAGAACCATTGCTTGAATTATTTGATTTTGAATTTTAGGTGCACGATATGTTGCGTTTTGTGTTATATGACTGAAAGCCTCCTTCAAATTCGGACTGAGCATGCTGGGTGAGCGGTTAACGTTCTGGCCTCGCATTCGGACATCCAGATTTGGGTTTTCCATGGTTTCCCCAAATCACTCCAGGCGAATGCCGGGATTCTTCCTTCAAAAGGCTATGGACGAATTCCCTCACGTTTCTTGCCTCCAGTCCCATCCCGCCTCTAATGACCTCGACGTCGATGAGGCGTAAAGCCATAAGTAAAAAAAAAATCAAATCAGGATATTTCACGCACGTGTATTCAAAAAAATCTGAAATAATCCTTGTTCTTTTTCTTCCTCCAAATATAATTCATTGACAAGTAGAAATTCTACTACTTCAATAATAGACATCGCATAAGACCTATCTTTTTCTAATGCTTTATGACATCTTAACGTTTCATCACAGCTAGTTCTAGATATTCTAAGTAATTGGTTTCTGCCACATCGCCATGGCTTGTGTATGAGAAATGGATTTTTATTCAGTGGCAATTTTCCAATTTCTGAATCCTGTGAAAGTGTACAAAGTCTGTTTGCTTCCATGAGGTAAAAAACTGCTGGCAAGAGTAGCTAAAAGCAGCATCTTTCTTGACTGAATACTGCAACCATTTGTATCACTTGAACCACTCCACTACAGAGGTCCTGTTATTTTCTTTTAGATGTACTTCTAAAATAACTTGCTTTATCTGTTCTCTGATATGTGCAATATCAGAAGGAACACTACAGCTAACATTACCAACATGTTTCACCAAACCTGTTTCTATAGGACTAGGAGTGGTAATTGTATTTCGTGCATCCATCTGTTTTGAGGAACGAGGTCCTTCATGGTTAATTTCCTGTTCAACTCTTAGTTTTTTGCTAAAGAAAGGCCGTATATCCATCACAAAATCAATCAGTCTTCAGTTCACAGCACTAAATAAACCATTGTGTCACTAACTGCCAGAAACATTGTATCTACACTACACTAATAGACACCATAGACAATATATACTTCAAATGTGGGCAGAATAATGAATTAGTATATATGACAGTGACAAAACGTAGTTAATTCGGAATTGTTTACACGTCGCTATGTTAGAAGTACATTAATTTTTTTTCCCCATCATTTCATACTATGACAAACAGTTTAGGTAATTAGCATATTATCTTAGTTCATGGTATCTTTTAAGGTAGGGCATTGGAGTTTTAAGGTAGGGCATTGCCCCACAATGCCCCCCTTAGCTACAGTCCTGATGAGGTCCCTTATATTTTGAATACTTAGGTCAATATCCTTAGCTGCTATACTAATGTTGGGTTTTCTTCTCCGTCTAGTGCAGCTAACAAATGAAAAAACTTTGTTATGGCATATGCGTTTCGGTTTATTAGACCATCATCAGTGCCCTAGAACAAGTAATGTACAAGTTTTGATGTGTATCATAATGTTTATCTAAATGAAGGTATTAATTTTGTTATTAGATATAATTTTTAGCTTATTTTACTTACAGTTTTTCTATATTACATTAGTGTATGGAATTGTTCCATATCAGTTTCTCTCCTTGAGGTTTCTCACTCACTGAACAATTTTGAAATAGAAACATATTTACACATGTTTGATTTTTGAAGGCAACTTCCGGAACAAGCTTAGTTATTGTTCTTCTTGAGGTTATTCACCAACTGACTATTTTTTATAAAAAGCATAATTATACACATATTTACACACAATGTAGTTTTTTAAACAAACTTCTGTCATTGTTTATGATTTCTTACTTAAAGATGCTTACTTTCTATGGTATATGTATTACCAACCTAATTTGCTTATTGAAGTTAAGTTTTATCTTTGCTGTAGCGGTTTATTTGAATGCGAGTTCATTTTTAGAGTGCTAAATAGTGTCCTGGTTTGTAAGATGGATGTATTCATTGATCACATTTTCCCCTTCATTTAGTGCCTTTTGTATATGAAAATTTCTTGAACTGTCAACATGTTTTTTCTGTGGTTATTGATTGCCAATCTCCATTGTCTATTTTCTTGTTGTGTGTCATTGGTGAGTGTGGTTTGAGTAGTTGTCTGGTGGGATGGGTGTGTTTGTTGGCCACATTTGCTTATTCGTTTTTTAATATTGTAGTTAATCTTCTGTACCATGTCAGTGTTATAGCCGTTATTGGATGCTATCAGTATAATATTACTGAGCTCTGCTGTGTAGTTTTCTTTGGAGAGGGGTATCTCATTCATTCTTTGTAACATGTACGTCCCTTATAGTTGGTAGCTGCCGATCATCAAGTTCTTTGTATGGTCCCAATATAGCACAAGTAGTCTCACTACGCCTCGAACTCAATTCTTTAAAAACCACAAAATCCAATTGAAACACTCTAACGGTCGCAACTGTACGTAAAACTATAAAAATACGTTACTTTCAATGCTATATAGCATTAAAATTACTTTGGCTATGAAGAAAACACGTGCAATCAAGTCAACAATGTCCTCGATACAAGTTGAAACTTGATGGTATTTGCAGGTTGAAACCTAACAAATTCAAAGTCTCCGGTAACGTGTCGTTACATACAAATCTAAATGTCGTGTATGTATTACACCTAAATAAAACAATAACAGGAAATATTTTTTTAAAATATTTAGTCCAGGAGTCAAAATTAAGGATAGCGAAATATCACCATAAAAACATTAATTTTTCAAAATTTGAAGATCGGTAGAACCCTGAAGACATAGTTTTATATTATTTTCAAAATCATTTTGGTAATCTACGACCAATTACGCAAATTTTAAGAGGCCTTGCTGTACGGAAAACAGAAAAAAATATTTTCGGACACCCTACAGGACAAAGGTACAACGTTCTCTGCAGATTCTTGCCGAGGCTGGTTTCCATGCCTCACTAAGACATAGACCACTGTCTCTATTGAATGTGTTGGCCAGTCGAATTTTGATCACTTCTATGATAAGCGAATTTAGTTCCACTCTAAGAACCTCTTCATTATTCATTACTACAGTAGGCCTAATCATTCAACACCCTGATTTTTTCTTTTTTATCGCCCAAGAAATCAATCCCAACTAAATAATGCTCATGATCTATGAACACTAAAGAATAGTAGTAATATTTTCTAACTTATATAAATACTACTCCACCAATAGCTCCTCTGTCTCTGTGGTACAATCTGCAACCATGAGGGAAAACCTCATTGTCTAATGATCGTTCTTTTAACCAAGTCATTATCCTTACAATTAATTGTGTTTTATGTATATCTATCAAATTGGCAACTTTTATTACTTTGTTCATTATACTTCTACATTTCACCAGTAATGCTTTGTGATATTTTAAACATTTACCTCTGACCTTCCAGTTGCTTCCTCTATTTATTAGTTATTTTTCCCAACATGCATATGTAACCAGTATCCCTTTGTTCACTGATTTTTATCCCTTAACCTAACCTTAAGAAAGCACAGTCATAATCCCATCATAACTGGAATTGGCCTCCCTCATAGCATTAGCTAACAACTCAGAAAGTATGCACTTTCCATTTATATATACCCCATTTCTAGTGAAAACCCATTTACCAATGGTGTCTACAGGCACAACACCAAAAACAGAATCACTGCCTTTTCGAAGTAGGACCTCCTTTTCCACGTTTATCTGCTTTGTAACATGGTTCAGTGATGGCTGCCCATGGCTACTTAAACAATGTATCCCATTTAAGACAGATAGCAATATTCTCTATCTATATTTTAAATGTGTTCATAAGGCTCGCTGTCACCTGATGTTTTAGGTCAGGGCTAATTGGTGTCTCGTGCATCAGCCAGTACAAGGACCCTCTAAAAGATTACATTGTATTGTCTGCCTTTTGCCTTCTTTTCATTGTATATTGTTCAGCATACAGAGTTCATTACTTTTTCTACAATAACTTAGCTGGCTACTGTCTTTTAAAACTCTTTTGTAACACAATTTTTTGATTTTAATATTGGAATCACACTACGCCTCTTTATTAAACTGCTTAACTGATGATTAATTCATTTTAGAACTTGAATTTTATTCTTGGAAGTTCTACTGAACATGGTTTTCTTTGTTTCTTATTGGAAAATGGTACCTGATCTCCATGAATCAAAGTCTGGATGCAGATTGAATGTAGCTTACAGAAAATCAAACATCAACTAGCTCATCGACACCACCCCCCTCCTCACTGTTCAGTGGCCAATTATAGTTGACTCCTATATGCACTAGGAACAGACTGTCAAATAATTATAACTCAAAGTTGTTTCTCATATATCTGATTAATGTCATTACATTTAAGATGTGTAAAATTTTAAGTATCTGGTAATTTGCTATGAAGAAAGTGTTTGCATTTATTTCCATGCTAACAGTAGAATTTCTAATATTTTTGTCATTTTTAATATAGCATACATGCTTTGTACATGTGTACATGTACTATAGTAAAGTCATTGAAATTTTTACTTTCATTTTTTCAGGTGCAGGTTTGAGCTTTCAGAAAAACAGAACAAAAATAAAGTTTCCGTGTTGTGGACAATTCAAGCTTGGTGAAGAATTTATGAGTTAGAAGTACCACTTATGTGAGATATATCAGTGCATCTAATGAGAGCATTATGTCAGTGGTCACACCGTTACAATATACATGTATCACATGTCTTCAATATTTCTCCACAAGGAACTTGCTAATTAAGCATGTGTTTTGTCATGAAAAATGTGTAAATGCACCATTATATATTTGCCAGAACTATGGACCAGTTTTATTAAATCTGCCAAATTTGTGTGCCTACCAATTTCGAGAGAGTGAAAAACTTATGTTTGTCGAGCCTCCATTAATTGAACTTGTTTGTGCATCCTGTTCAGACACATTTTTATCTTGGTACTCTTTAACAAAGCATGTATTCACCCACATCTCAGCTGTTTCATGTCCCTTATATGTTTGTATATATTGCTGCAAAGTTTTTAAAAATTTCTCAAATCTCCAATTTCATGAATATACCGGCGGAACTACAAAAGCAAGGTAAGACAGTATATAGATGCCATAGTTATTTTGATGTTTCATTTCAATTAATTCCTGCGACCCAAAGTTTTCACTAATACTGGATTTATATCTGCTTAGTTATCAACAGTTTAATTGATTCAGAATTTAATGCTTGGTCCTGCAGTTGTCTGAGCAGTTTGTGGTTGTAATTATTAAGTGAGCTAGAATTATGCAAAGTCTGCTTCCTTGATATCTATTTTCAACATAGATGGTTTTATAGCAATTGTTAACTAGCTTTGATAACTAAGAATTCATTCAAAGGTTTCAAAAGCTGCAATTAGTGATTTTTTTCTTCAAATTTACTGTACAAAAATGCTAATTTGAAGATTGCCTCTTTAATTATGAAACAGTGAATTTCTATGTAATCGTAGGCTTCCGCGGCCAGAGTCAGTTGATTCTTGGCTGTCCGGGTGGCGCCGCGTCATGTTTCTTGAAACTGACATTTCGACCCTCCTGCCCTGGAAGAAGACCCCAGAATGAGGGTCGAAACGTCGGTTTCAAGAAACATGACGCGGTGCCACCCGGACAGCCAAGAATCAACAGTGTATTTCTAGTTATTTTACTTCAATTTATCAATAAAGTAAAGTGGAAATTCAGAAATATTATTGTGGATGTGTACCACTTGTAAAGGGTGAATTGATATAGGACCCACATTTTTGTTATTTAGTTTAGTTAAGAGATTGTTGTATATGAAGCGGTGTACTGGTATATTTGTTTAATGCCCAGATGGTTAATGGGTGAGGATTGAATGATGGAATGTGAAATGATGTATATAATTATGACCATATACTTATATTCGATTACAGGTGTAATTAGTGGTAGAGTTTTTGTTTTGTTTCGTTTTGTAGCTGAGGTAGTTAAGTATTTTAAAAAAATTTGGAGGAAGTGCTGAAGAATTTATCTCATACACAAAAAATAATTTAAATTCAAAATCTTTTTAATATATCAGGAATATATGGATGTGGAGGATAAGTTGCCAATTGGCATTAACACTATTGTAGTTGAAAATAGTAATATAATATCTTCATTAAACAAAATCCTTCCACATTAATTTTGTTTGTTTTTTATATATACTTCCTGTTGTTACTAAAAATGCGTTCTAGATGTAGTAGGTGAAATTTCCCTATTTAGACATTACATAAACAACATAAATAATTCATACATTTATGTATAAAATTGCCAAAAATTGGTAAATCTTTCATAAGTAAATGATTTATCTAAAAATTGTGAGTAAATATAAGAAAGGTCTTTTTGTTTTTATATAAAATTATAATAAACATAGTGCCTGAATCAAATACTTGTGAAATTTTTCATGATAACTGTTCTAATGGGGAAATTGAATTCTCTTGGCCTATAAGGTAAAATGTTTTAAGAAGCTGTAAGAGAATGGCTGATAGAAAACTGAAAATAATATATAGCATCAAACACTCTTGTTAATTTTAAACTTTATCCTCATTTTGCAGGGTTAGTGTTGACTTTGATATATAACATTTCTGTTTTACCAGCTGGCTTATAACAGGATTCTCTTGTTGGCCAGTATTTCAAAGGAAGATAGAAATTTGCAACTATCATTGTGAAATGTATACTGATAGTGTAAGAAGTTTTGAGCCTGGCAGAGAAATTGCATTAGTATTAATGCATTTTTCTCTTCTTTGTTTGCTGTTGAAAACCACTTCAAATACAAAGTAATTCTTTCCTCACTGTGATAGCTTTGTTATTTGCTTTAGGGTTTCTAGTTAGTATATGCTGATTCCAATGTAACAACAAATGTATCTAGGTTGGGGCCTTGTCCCAGGGATACTTGGTATTAGAAGCTGTCTTAAGTATAAATATGAGGTAGTAGTCTTTCTGCTGCATCCAACATAGACTCACCATATCTTTTCTGAGTTATGGAATGGCGATGTTGGTATGTATTCAGATACTCAGTGTTTTCTATCACTCTGTTCTTCAAGGCCGATATTCTTTCACTTCTTGGTATTCCTTTCAGTTGCCTTGAGGCACATGAAAAGCTCAATGAGGATTCCATTCTCTGTGCCCAGTTTGCATATCGATGTAGAAGGTGTCAGGCTGTTACATCCATTCTGAGTCTTTTGCCTACATGGTTGGAATCAACCAATATATCTGCCATTGCCACAGATGTATCTGCCACCATCTGATGAGCTGGAATGTTATGTGGTATGTAATGTCAACTGCCTTGATGTGTCTTGATTTACGCTATGCAGGATGAGCATGTTGGGTAACACAATGCCAAAGCAGAAGTCTGGAGATAACATGGTTAGCTCCTTTGCTTGTTTTGCTTGAGACATTAGCAGATACTTTCATCTTGACATATCAGCAGTTTTTATTTGCATATGAGTTCTTTATTAAGCGTCATTCCGTGGTATTTTGCTCTATTGATGTAATCCAAACTCTTTCTACTCTCCCATACTTCAACTTCCGCTTAATCATTGATTGCGCAGGTGAAATACATAGAACTCTATTTTTGTAGGGTTTGGCTTGAGTAAGTTTATTAAGTTCCAAGATAACTGAGATTGTTCTTAAGTGCATCCAAACCTTCAATCCTCTTATTTTGACCAGCTAGAGCAAAATAATAGTGGAAATTGAGGTCTCAAAATAGTTGTACAGAGGTTGATTATGAAGGTATTAAAGAATGAAGAAGTTATAGCACCGCTCTATACAATAACATTTAAGGACATCTGTAACAGACAGCAAGCCTTTTGCATGCTAAATTGTAAGCAAATGACATTTAGCATTTCTTTCAGTCTAATTAAGGAACAGTAAACATTTTTGTAGCTTACCTTCTTTGATTCTTTCTGAATAGATTAGTATCTCTCATGATCATTTGCTGTGAAATTTGTCTGTTAAACAATTATTTAAACAAGGACATGCAAAGACAAAAAAATCAGTTCTGTATATCTTTGGGCACTCTTTAGCAAGTAACTTACATCAGGATCTTCAACAAATTTATTATCCTCATTCATTAATATATAAGGATTGTTTAAATATGATAACCAATGAATTCCAATTTATAGCTTTTTTTAAATGTATTATAAATTTGAAGATTTTTTTTTAGCTTTTGTACATGGTTAATTTTTTATACTTTTCAAATTGTTTTAGAGTCTGTTTTCTTAATTGCCAAGTAGGTAACAATTATTTACATGTTTGTTTAAAAATCAGCTTTCTCCTTTTAGTAGTTTATGAGAAAAGTGTACCTTGGCTGGTGTTCTGCCCATTTTTGTGCTGCTTCTTCTTCTTTCTTGTTTTTTTCAATGCTCCTTTTCACTCTGGCTTCTTTATACACTTCCTCACACTGTTTTTCTGCTTCAGTAACCCTTAATCTATCAATTTTTTCAAGAGTGGCTGGCATATTATTTCCAGGTTCTACTCCCAATTTTTCAAAATCTTTACATCTGTCTCTTGTTCAAATGTTGAAGCATGTAACTGCATTCAGTACACCAAATTTAAGAGTATCAAAACCCCCAAATACATTTTTTGACAATCTTTCAAATGCAATGATTAAAACTCTCATTTGATTTTGCATTTGCCCATGCAAGCACTTCTTCAGTAGTGTTTGGTCAGTGAGATCGCTGTAAATTGTTTTTATAGCTTCCAAAACTAAACACAGTCATTTGTTCGGTGAACATCTGTTTAAATAGTCTACCAACTTCGAAACTGAAAAAGAGTGTGCAGAAACTCATCAAACACTGTGCATCGAGCAGGGCAAACAGGATAGCTGAAGGGGGCGTGGCAGAGCGTACACAATATTTAAATCCCCTCATGGAAGCATTTAAATAGCCGGTATATATTAAAAAAATATTATA
This sequence comes from Vandiemenella viatica, assembly GCA_031002005.1. Taxonomy (NCBI): domain Eukaryota; kingdom Metazoa; phylum Arthropoda; class Insecta; order Orthoptera; family Morabidae; genus Vandiemenella; species Vandiemenella viatica. The sequence goes on along the minus strand of JARYHS010005557.1, from coordinate 1,209,234 downwards.
TCAGTGCGTTCTACAGACTTTGCAGGGTAAAATAAGTGCAAAAAAATTAATATTTTGACACTAAAACTCGTACAGGTGCCATTAACTGTTTATATGGTTGGCTTTTGTTATTCTGGAAAATGATGAAGGAAAGCCCATGGCTGAGGCTTTGTTTAATTTTGGTAATGGTAGTATATGTGTTGAAATAACAATCTTCCAGTGTTAACAAATTTTTTGTGAAGCAATTTCTTTTAAATAGCTAAATGTAGTCTTATTGTGTGTGTTTTTTTCATAATGATAAACTGGAATACTTTGCCGTCATAAAATTTTGGACAGTTTATCGTTTAACTAAGTTATTTTAAGATAAGTTAAAGAATTATAAGGAGTCTATCCTTCATTTTCAATAGTGAAGAAATGAGTGGCTGAATTGTCGAACGTCCCTTGAAGACAATTCAGGTGAGGGAAGACCATAATTGTAATTACAGTACAGAAAAAATGTAGGTGCACAATGTGGCATTTAAACCTGTTCGAAATAACTGAGGTGAGTCTGTAAATAGGGTGCAGTACATTTTACATCGAAAATTAATCATGATAAAGTTCTGTGCAAAGCTGGTTGCTGAATTTGTTAAATGCTAGCCAAGAAAAAAATGGGAGGACGAGTTTCTCGGAATATTATGTGTTAATTGTCTTGAAAAGGGTAAAACAGTAACTGGAGAATTTTCTGTAAGTCTTTTTTATCAACGTGGGAGAACAAATTTATGAGGATATACATGGATTACAAAAGTAGTATCATTCATCGAGACAGTATATCTTACCACAAATGTGCTTTGGCTATCGGGAAAGATGAATTTGAAGTATAAGTTATTGGAACGTCGATCCTATGCAGCAGGTTAGTCCCTCTGTGATTTCCAAGACAAAATAAAATTATAGATGGAATTGGTTTTAAACCAAATTAAGTGATAAAAGCTGCAGATGGGTACTTTTATACCTACTGCAATCACACTTCAGCGACAGAATCTGTTCACTGGAGAAATTGGGGGTTCCTAGAAAAATAAATTCTATCTTTTAACAAAACAAGATAAAAACCTCTTCCAGGGCACCCCAGGGACTTATCAACATGACCTCGAATTTATTGTATGTTAATTGTGTAAGAAATGTACTTCTTGCATAGAAACTGTAAATGGTTATATTTGCTTGTATCAATCTGTTTTCTTATTTGTAAGAAAAAAAAAAAAATTGTCTTTAATTTGGTGCCTGCAACTTAGAGAAAGGTGGCAACCATTACGTAATATTGTCTCTGTCGCTCTTTTTATTGTGAGGTGCCCTGTTTTCTCATATATTGCCTTCATAATTAGGTTTCACCATTATGTAAGTAATTTTAGAAAATGAGAATATGTATATGCTCCTTTACTGCAGTTTTGATTATCAGGAGTTTTTATGATGGTTTTTTTATTGTTAGATGTAGTCTCTATAGTTAACTTTCAAGGATTATCTGACCAGCAAAATTTTAATTTATTGATGTAACTTTTCGATAGGCAAAAAATATTTTGTTGTTAACATTAATTTTATTTGTATTCTCAATATTTTATACACGAGAAGCATTTTAACCAAATCTACATAAATTTGTAATTTACAATGGATAATAATATGATTTTAGTGTTTAATTTTGAATATATTAGATCGTTTTGCATAATATTTACTATCAAATAGCTCTTGTATTTTTACTCTGCCGCATATTTCAGCGATAATTTATGGTTCTTAATGTTATCACAGAGCTTCAGGAACAAAATAAAAATTAAACAAAAGAATACAGAAGATGTAACACTACAATATGTGAGAAGAGAATTTTGTATTTATTACAATTGATATCTACCAATATTGATATCCGAAATGGTTTTATGAAAATACTTATATAAACATTATATTATATTTTGACTTCATAATAACATTGAAGTTTTCTGTTTCTAGGGTTTACTGTGACTGTGGAAATGGCATTCACACTTACGAACAGCAACAGTCTACTGCCAAACTTAAAAACAATACCATCAAGTTGGAACCAGTCACAGCCAACAGCTGCAGTAGTAGCATTAAATACAATCAAAGCAATAAGGAAATTCATTCAAATGAAAAAACGTGTATGCTGTGTTGCTGTGTTAATAGTCATCAAAACAATAGTGCTACTTATCCTCCACTTATAAGTTACATGTATAAAAAATATAGTGTACAGACTGATAGTCTTGCGGTGCATCAGAAGATTAAATCGCGTCAACAGGCATTTTATTGTGAATTTTCTGGAAAATACTTATCGCTTTTAGAAAAACCTAAAACTCAAGATACATCTCTTCCGGGTGAATGCCCATTTGATTGTAAAATTTGTGAAAAACCGTTTACTGTATCTAGGGCACTTAAAGTAAACCAGAGAACTAATTCATGTGAACGCCCGTTTTCTTGTGAAGTTTGCGAGAAATCGTTTACACATTCCAGGGATCTTATAGTCCATCAGAGTATTCATTCCGGTGAACGCCCATTTCCGTGTAAAATTTGTGGAAAATTCTTTTCACAGGCTGGGTCCCTTAAAAACCATCAGAAGTGTCATTCGAGTAAACGTCCATTTCTTTGTAAAGTCTGTGGAAAATCCTTTAAACACACCGGGAATCTTAAAGTTCATCTAAGGATTCATTCAGTTGAACGCCAATTACTTTGTAAAGTTTGTGGAAAGTCCTTTACACGTTTTGGGGTCTCTTAAAGTTCATCAGAGAATTCATTTCGGTGAACGTCCATTTATTTGTGGTGTTTGTGGAAAGTCCTTTACACAGAAGGCAACTCTTAAAGTCCATCAGAGGATTCATTTGGGTAGAAACAATATTTCTTGCGAAATTTGTGGAAAATCTTTTATATATTCTAGTGAGTTTAAACTCCATCAGAGAGATCATTCAGGTAAACACACATTTTCTTGTGAAGATTGCGGTAAATCTTTTATATACTTTCGTGATCTGAAAGTCCATTGGAGGATTCATTCGGGTGAACGTCCATTTTGTTGTGAAGTTTGTGGAAAATGTTTTACACAGTCTGGAAATTTTAAAAAACATCACACGATTCATTCACGTTAACGCCTTTAGACTTGCTCAATCTGTGGATTATCTGTTACTAAGCCGGAATTCATAAAGACATATTATTATATTTATTATCGTAATTGTTTGTTTCAGTTTGATATTTTAGAATAATTTTAAATATAGTATGGATTTGTTAGACAGGATTAGAAAATCTACTACTGTGTTTATCTCTTTTCCTTGTGAAGTTTGTAAAATACTTTTTACACAGTGTGGGATTTTTAAATATTGGCAGAAGATTTGTTCTGGTGTTCATCCATTTTATTTTGATGTTTGTGGAATATCGTTTATACCAACTAGTCATCTTATTGGAGAAGTCATTCAGGATAAATGCCCCTTTTCTTCTTCAGTTTGTGTATAGTGTTTTCCGATCAAACTAAAAGTAAATATTTAGAGGCTTTATCATCTGCAACTTGTGGAAAATCTTTTAAACAGTCTGGATATTAGAACTACATCAAAGAATTCATTCCAGTGATCGCTAGTTATTTTGCAATAGTTTTACACATTATGGTGACATAAAAAGATGGGGACTTTCAAATTATAACTATGAGATTTGCGTTTTATTGTAAGAAAAATATATTTCACTTTTTAATCACTATCAATAAATTATTTTTTAATTAATTAATAACTGTGGATATCTTGCACTTAAAAAAGAAATATTTTGTCATGTAATCATCTGCATCAAATTTAAAATTGCAGTCTGGAAGAATCAAAAATCATTTATATACGGCATTTCCTATTCCAGGTTTGTTTGGAAAACGGTAGTTGATTGGTTTGTTAGGAACTGGAGATTTCTTCGTTGTGAATGACTTTTTTACGTATATTTTGTTGTATTACAATCTTCTGTATAAATAGGTGTAAGAAATTAGTTTGTATATTTCATAATATGTGTTATTAGAGAAAATGTTCTTGGATATTATTTTCAGGAAGCATTAAAAGTTTTGCCTGCTTCTTTATAACAATAGCCAAATCAATGTCGGTTATTGGATGTCACAAAAAAACCTGATTTGCTAAGGGAGTTAACTTTGTTTGATAGTGCATCCCCATCAGATCCCTCATTAGACAAAATATCACTCAAATCCACTGAGGTTTATATTAGTAGTGGCTGCAAAAACCATTTGTTTCGAAGTAGGGGCCAGTGTATATCTGTGTAGTTTAATTTTATATATGGAAAACAAATATTTTTTTGTTAATATGTTATGTGTGATTTGATTAGCCCAGTTTTCTTCTGAATCAGTTTTATTGCTGTAATCACTTAATTTTGATGGGCATTAGATTACTTTCTTGCTTATGCCTAATTTGTTAATATTATGGTCTCAAACACATCACACTGTTTTTAAGAAGGCACTGGAATCAATTATCATAAAGTTTATAATTTTTTCATATGTTTATCATTCTTAGACTCCAGGGACAGTTTTAGTTGATTATTTTTTTTTTTTAGATTAGTTAACTGTAAAAGTGTTGATTTTCATAGTTACCTTAATTTTCAAAATAATCTTTTGCATTTGAAATAAACTACACTTGTAATTAGACTGGGAAGAAACTTCTTGTAAGAGTGAGGTATTCAGCTCTGCACTCAAATATCCTTATTTCGAATATTCTCTGGTCATATGACATCCTGATAAGTAATTGTGATATTTAGAATATGTAGAGCAAACTAATATAGATCTTATGTAACGTTACTACTTGAGAGTGCACTAGTTCCAGGAAAGTGCCTTTGATATTGTCTATATTTATTTTATAATAAACTCCGTTGAAGGTCTTAAGTTTTATTATTGGCCCAAAAATAGCTTGAAGAAATGTGTTGTAATAAACAAATAAAATAAATTATAGTTAAAACATTCACTGATTATTGTGGCTACAGGTGACAGCTGTGGCTAAAACTAACAGCAGCATTTCGCTTTCATATTACACAAATCTAGGCATTAGAAGACTGTAGAGCTACAAAAAAAGGTCGCCATGAAGGCTCGTGGGCCCTCTCAACCGCGCTTGGGGGCCCTCAGAGGTATGCTTGGGGGCCCCCTGAGCGTAGGGTCCCCGGTGCACTGCACCGCCTAGCCCCATGGTAGCTACGCCCCTGCATTTTACACAAATCTATGCATACTATGGTTGTTGAATAATAATTATCGCTTTAAAAGTGATGGAAACTTAATTTTTTTGTGGAGTCGTTCTCTCTTAGAAGCATTACATTTTAATTCAATATTTATATTTCAGAGCTTCGGTAACTTCAATATTTTGTTGCTCCATCTGATATTTCTTATCTTTATTGAAACTTGTTTATGTTTTAATGAAGTTGTATTTCTTATTTTAGATAATTTGAAGTATGTAGTACGCTTGTTAAATGCATAAATTAATTCGGAATAGAATTTTGCAGCTCATTTATTAATTTTATCCATTTTTCATATAAACTTGTTGAACAAGTGTCAACTCAATTGACATTACCTGTTTCTTATAAGGTGATAGAGGTGACATATTACCTTGAATGATTCGTACATAGATTTAAACACATCATATTTACACACTGATTAACAATAATACCTAAAATTTCACAGAATGTACCTCTAATCTTTGCTTCCACCAGCATCATCGAAGTAGTCACTGAAGTCTGTTATACAAGATCCAAATGATTTTCGCGTTGTAGCGTATTTAAGAACCGTTGCGATTCCGTTTAATATCCAACTTATTTAAAACTTGCAATTTTTTCGGAATTTCATTTTAAAGAATAATTAGAAATTGCAATGGGGTGGATAGGGTGAATGGAGTGGGTTTGGGTATAGGTGACTTAGAAGTCTCTCTCTACAGACGAGGTGCGCATTGTCGTGGTTGGGTAATCAGTTTATTCTCCTCTAATCTCATGCCGTTTGCGAGCTATGTTTCCCACATGTTGCTCGAACCACAATAAATCTGTACCATAAAAGTCTGACCAAATTGTACAACTTCCTAATTAAAAAATTCAATCATTTAAAAAAAATGAAAATATTCTTCACTGATTCGATATTCTTTTGAACTTGATGTGCCTTTCCAGCCACAGAGAGGATTTCGTTGTTCGCGGTGAAATTTGTTGCTTTGTTTCAGAGTAATAACCAAACACTCTTGTGTAATGGTCGAACTGTTGTTTGCAAATTAGCGCACTCCTCTAAATTAAAATTTAGGGAACGTAATTTAATTTAAAGGACAAACGGCTGTTCGGTAAATAACCGTTTTTCAACAGTATTCATCAATTAGGAATCAATTTATCTGGCACTACACACTTGCTGATAAGATTTGACTTCTACGGCAACATGACGATGTACCATATGCAAAATTGATCTTTTGTTTTGAATCAATCCTTGAATCGCCTCCTCCGCTGCCTAAACATGCAGTAGTCCACAAACTGCTCATGGCCTGTTAGTGTCCTGTAAATTTAGTGGTAAGCGGTTTTAGCTTCCGCTAAAGCTTTCTTGATTCTTAATACTGTTACAAAAATGAAGTGTCCGAAATTTTATAACCTATGGGTTTATTTGAGTTGTTGGTTCATGTAAACCGAAACTGTTTATCCAAAGTATTTACAAAATACGCTACAATTAAGGGAATTCTTGAATTATAATCTACAGCAGCAAAACATTTTAGAAAATTGGTAAACTTGCTGTTCAATGTACAACAACAACTGTCACTCAAAATCAATTAACGTATGCTGTAAAAAATGGCAGTATATATCAGCATGGGGAACAGTCGTGTGGCATGACCATAAGTAACTTTAGAAATTCGATAGGGTAATAAATTTTAGTACAGTACACAACAATCTAAGAAATAAAAATACTTAATGAATATGTACCAAACTGATGAAAAAAATCATTGCAAACCTTTTGAATGGCTGCCAATATCCTCGGATGAAAAACAACTTGAATACATCGAATAAAGAAAAATAGATCTTGTTAATGCCATTGTATCGAAATAATGTTGATTAAGACTTTAATTTAATAGAGGGAGGCTTAAACAACTTTTATGCCACCACAAGTGAACGTCCTTGAGTGTAGCAACTGTGTGTACAGGACCTGTGGTCTCGGTAAGATTGATTGGAAAAAGTGGATTAAACATTGTTGCTTTCTAATCAAATACGTAAACAAGTTTAGCTAGTTTCACTCCATAGAAGTTTGAAACCTAATGTATTTATTAAAGTAGAGTAGTAGCACCCATTGGACAAGAATATTGAACATTTTATTGCTTCCCCGCAGCAACTAAGCAAGCTTCAAATATCAATGTTTCAGAGGTATCACTTGCAGATTTAGTGCCGGTGATGTCCAAAGGAATTGAAGACTGCGGATAAACTAAATACTAACTGCCAAGCGAAGTGAACTCCATACTGCCAGTTAGACTGTGCGCCACAGTGCGTCACCACACTTACTGTGGTTGGTACAATGGATCCACGATTGAGTCCTGGTACTAACGTACCGATTGCGGTTTTTAGCGGGTTTCTAAAAGTCATCGAGCCTTATTGTTGGATGGCCCCCTATCTCCGCCTCATAAACTACACATTTTAGGAACAGATATACCTAAGAGCCAAAGAATCTGGTATAGGCATGCTCAGAGTACAGCGCTGCAGTCTGCAACGCCCATATAAGACAACAGGTGACTGGCGCAGGCGTTAGATCGCTTACTGTTGCTACAATAGCAAGTTATCACGATATAAGAGTAAGTTTACACGTGTTGATATAGTCGGCACACGAGATATGGGACACAGCATCTACGAGGTGGGTTTTCCCGTAAGACCATTTCACAGGTGCACCGTGAATATCGGCAATCCGGTTAAACATCAAATCTCCTACATCGCTACAAATCTAGCACTCACTCGATCTCCTGTATCTGATACCCACATTTGGGTCCCATACTTCACCGCTTTATTCAAGCAATAGTCTGACCAAAGTTTCTTTACTTCTATGGAACATTTTGCCCTCATCACTCACTACAAGTCACGATTTTGAAACATTTTCCTGCTGCCTATCCAATGTTTCCTGCCAGGTTCAGCTACAGTTGAGTTATAGGTCAGCTGGTCTAAGGAAATGATATAATGGCTTTACTACTACCCTTCCTAATGGAATCAGTTCATGCATTCAGGCTAAATGCGGTCCGCCAAGTGCTTCGTAAATTTTACTTAATTTTGTATTCACTGAAACATCACATAACCTCTTAACTCATGAAGTTTTCTTACGTTTTCTCCTCTACTTTTGGGCCTAGAGTCCTGGAACCACTGTTATAATTGTTGCACGACCTGACTTACGCTTCCATCAGCCTTTCTGGGTAACTCTCCACTCGGCTTACTACAGGATAAATAGCTTTGTTGCAGATCGCTTCCGTTATATCATAGACGCACAGCGATGTCATCTACTAGAATTGGCTGCTAATTGCTGTAATTATATAGTTTATACCCTTTTTTCCTTCTCTCTCATAATTTAGCTGTACAGCACGCATACAACTCTCATGATGTTGATCACTGATTACATTGTTTTGCATGTTGAAGCAGTCAGTACAATTTGGAACCACCCCACCTCATCCCAAGTGAGTGGTACTTCATCAGAAGGGAATGACACTTCAGATGATCCATCATCAGCATAACATCTAATGACTGCATCTGTTGACATCCTGGAACTGAATTCCTTTTATATTTGCACCACTACTGGACTTTGTCATCGGACTGGAATCAACAAATTCCCAAAGTGAATAATTATTTTATTATTGTTTTATATTAATCGTATATTTTGCAATTTATATCCTTATGCTTTATTTTACAATGGATATATCTAAATAATGATTTTGTGGCGCATATTACATATTTTCTCCTTCTCAACGTCAAGCATTTCCAATATACTTTTGGTACTCATCGAATATTTTATCTTTCAATTCAGTGGCTTTCACTGAGTCTATTAATTACAAAAACATTGTATCTCATAGACTTTCTTCCGCTGTGATACATCTACTTCTGTTTCTTTCCTACTTTCGTATTTATGGAGAAATTATCTCAGATAGCGATTTCAACAGTTCCCTGGACATCCTACAAATAACTTCTATTTTTTTATATTTTTTTTTAAAAAAAAAAACCCTCACCATTGTAAGTAAAAGGTATATGTGTTTAATTTACGTCAATGAAAGGATGATGCCAACATTATCTCCTTTTAATTATCCTTAAAGAATAGAAAACTAAAAATTCAAACCATATAGGTTGTCATTCAGGAACACACAGAAGCTTTTTGATCAAAAATCACAGAGTTGAGAAGACAAAGAATACACAACAAAACTATTTTCCAACTGCTGTACCCAGGAAAGTTTGCAGTTGAATCAATGGACAAAGGGCTTAACTCTATACATGAGATCCAAGGGAAATCGTTGGATCTTTTAAACACCTACATCATAGAAAATCCACAACTGCTTTTAAATACAGAAAAATTGTTGGCTTTGTTAAATAGAAGCCTGAGGTGATTACTGCAAACCAATGGCAGACATAAGAATCTATGAAGCATCCTGATTCTCATAAGGCAATTCTCAGATTTTTTTTAAATGCATTGAATGGGTTTTTGGTATTTACTATACAAATCTGAGACTAAGAGATATGTTTAAGTAAGAGTCAGTCCAGAAATTTATCCAAGTAGGGAAAAATTCTATCTCCACACTAGGTAAAGATAAATGATCGTCAATGGATGTTTGATGTTTTACTAGCCAAATGTTCATGAAACTAAATATCAAACAGTAATGTAGCTACTTTTCTAAATTAATGTATAAGTTAGGAATGGTAAAACTTATTTGCCACAGTATGATATCAAAGATATTACTCCATCAAGAAGTAATCAAATTTGAATAAAGATAATTCTCTTATTGAATCTGGAACTATACACACTCCAATACAGAGAATATTTAATTAGAATGAGGGGGTTCACAAGGTGATGGCTCCATACCATTATATAATTTTTAAGCAATGATTAACTTATACCAACAAATCATACAGTACGTTTATGTTATATGACACTGAAATACTTAATAATTCTGTAAGTACTTAGAACAGCTTATGTTTATAATCACTGTATGGATTACATATTTGCAGAGAACTTATTTATTTTTAACTGCTCTATGTCTCTTAACCCTTTGACTGCTCTAGACGTGTATACACGCGCACCCTCGCCGCCCTGTCTGTGCTCTGGACGTGTATACACGCGCTGCCTTGCCGCTCTGTCTGTGCTCTGGACGTGTATACACGTCCAGCCGCTCGGGTCCCGTGTGCTCTGCACGCGTTAACGCGCTGGCCTCTTAGCGGCCCCGTCATAAAGCCATATTTCCACTCAGGGTGGTTAGTTGTTTTCCTTATTCGACCTTTGAGCATTGGCAGCTGCGATCTAATTTGTGTTTCTCTTTCCTTTTAGTTTTCGCTGGGAAAATGGCACGCCGTCGTGTTTGTACAGTGGAAGAAATCATGGAGATTCTTACTAGAAGCGACAGTGAATATGATCTCTTTGATATGGATAACAGTGATGACCCTTCGACAGGATCTCGAAGTAATATTCCTAAGCCGTGTACATCAGCTAGTGGAAAATGACCATTTATTTCCAAAAGTGAATATTCTTCAGAATTAGACGCTATAGATAGTGAGAGCGAAATGTGTTGAAAAAGAGAATGCTTTAATGACACGTTTGACCGCATGCGCTTGACGATTAAGCTGCGGGATACAAGTGTCGATTATTTTAACATTCCAGCAGTTTGTCATTTTTCCTGATATTTCTAAAAGAAGATCATATGATATCTATTGCTGATGATACCAACAGATACGCAAGAATCAGTTCACACTATATTTTCACTATGAAGTGGTATAAAAAGTTCTTTTTCCACATTCTCGAATACTGCATTTTAAATGCTCTCGCTATTCGCCGAGTAGTAACCAGTCGAAAAATGCCAGTTGCAGAGTTTCATCTGTCTCTGGTAAGAGGCATCCATACAATACGTGAGGTGTTTTCCTGGATTTACGGACCCTCCCCCCCTCTTGTGAGTTCTGGTTCGCGTGAGACCACATCCCCCATGCCCCTAGAAATAGCCCTCACAACTTTTTGAGACCTTTATTTTTTTAGGTCTCAACCTTCCAAAGCTGCACTTTTCGAGGAAATACCACCCTAAAATCTACTTTTTCGTCATTTGTAGGTCTTTTTTTTAGCTCTACAGTCCAACAATACCCCCTCTCTCCCCCTTGGTAAGATTTCGCCGGACCCCCCTCTCCTATTTCACCTCACGTAATTTATGGACACCCCCTTAGAGAACTTGTTGAAGCATATACCAAGAAATGAACCTAGCAATCGAAGACGCTCTGATAAAGAATATCATCAAGAATTTACTGGGAGACATTTTTCAAATGTCATTCATATTGAAAATTCAAAAAAGAGCACGCCAATGCGTATATGCCTTGTATGTTGAACAGAAAGTGCGTCTAGAAACCAATGCAGAACATGTAATGTACAACTTGTATTTTTCAAAGCTTATCACACAAAAATAATTATTAACCATGGGTAACTGCAGAGTAATAATTATATTACATTTATAAGCCTCTAAAACTAAACAAAATATAAAAACATATTTTTAACTTGCCAGTGGCGGTCCATAGCATGGGCTCAAAAAGGTTGGAAAATATTTGCAGATTTTGTGAAAAGTATTCGGAAAGGTATTCTCTCCAGATAAATTACTACGCTCACAAACAAAAAACATTTCAGTCGCTGTAATATCTATTTAGTATATGAAGTACCTGCATGTTTGCTTACGCAGATATTCACTTCTAGAGGAGCTTTAAACTGAAAAACTTTAGTTGTTATGTTAACAGCATTTATTTTATATCTGGGGTTTCAAATCGCAGAGCGACAGCAGAAGAATGTCACACACAATCCTCCAGACATATTCAGTACACAGCGGTCCGTTCAAACGTGGCATTCCAGGGCAGGTACACAGCTTAGGCGTAAACAAAGCAGCACTCAGCGAGAGCTCGGCTGGGCGAACCGTTGCAATTAAAGGGTTAACTATGAGGTCTTTAGAGACAGGAAAGGATAGGGAGCAAGGAATGGGAAGGAATTCAGGCCATGGCCTTTTGAAGGAAGCATCCCGGCATTCACCTGGAGTGATTTGGGAAACCATGGAAAAACCCAAATCTGGATGCCCGGATGGGGATTCAAACCGACATTCTCTCGAATGCGAGGCCAGAACACTAACCGTTACACCACCATGCTCGGTAGGGAACTTATATTTATCATGACAGTTCCTTGTAATACATTCCAAAAGCCTTGTGGAACTTTCATGTAACAAACAACATAGTTTAAAAGCGTTAATTATTGACGACAAATACAGATCACATTAATAATACTTTTCCTCAACCACGTACACAATTATATGATAGAGTTTTATAATATTGTATCTGTGCTTTCTCTGCTTCAATTAAAAATAGTTTGATTATCTCTCGGCATGTAAGATGAAAAGCAGGATATTCTTTAAGGTAAGGAGATTAAAGTGTTGTGCTGATTAGCTAAGTACTTAATAAATACTTGGAAATTATAGAAAATATTTATTCTGAATCCATCAAAACCTCACAGCAAAGAACAATAACTTAACAATCAATTAGTATAAAACATTTAAACAATTTACACTGTCTTAATAAACTTACAATAATCAGAATACAAGACAAAAACTGATGAGCATTATGATGGCTCCAATTAAAAATATAAAATCAATAAAAATTAAAACTAAAACAAGAAATTATATGATTCAATCATGGTAAAACAGCTACAGATAAAAAGTATAACATTATTATTATTCTATAATAAAACCTATAATAAAAATAGAAAGATAGTAATCTCAATACTATCACAAAGAGCTCAAACATTGACACCATTATTCAGTTAACATTCTATATTTACATTTACCAGATATCCAGCTCAGAACTGCTGAGATGTAAAGGATATCTAACAGACAATTAAGAAAATCATTACTTGGTTAACCTTTAGAGATTAAGATACTATACCTGCAGCTAAAACAAATAAAATACAAATGGAATAATATATTGCAATTAATCATTCTTTAAACTAACTACTAAGGTAAAAATTCCTCAAACAATATAACTAAAACACTTATTCTTCTCAAAAATCTCTCTTATTCCATGATAGTCAAACTATATTTAAATATGTATTACATAATTGTAAATTACATAATTTTTCATAAGTATTTCTGTAAATACAAATTCAAATTATATAGCATGCTTCTTGATGATGACAATAATGATAACCCAAATAATTACACTCAATAAGACAACTTCTAAAAAGAAAATATATGACTGTTGAAAGTTACAAGCAAAATGAACTATATCATTGATTCCTTTCAAGACATTTGACAATAAAATTTTCTGTGTAAAACTGAAAGAGAGCACAAACAAAATATTGAAAAACACAAATTTAATTGAGTTTGGAGTCTAAAGCTACTCTGTAGAATTTAGGAAAGTCATATCTGACAAATTTTCTGATTGCTTTTAAAAACTACTAGACTTACTATAATTTACACTCAATAAATAAAATAAGTTTTAATTGCTAAATATGACTGTCCACAAAACTTTGGTTAACCTAACTTAATTTCGATGCATTTATTAGATACCAAAAATAAACAAAACCTTTCAATAATCATATAGGAAAAAAGTTTTTTAGAATGTATGATATCACTCAAAAACATCGGAATCGATTTTCAACTAAATTTACAACAAATTGGCATTCTACTTAATTGAGTTAGTTAACAATTTTAAGACACACAAACCATATAAAATATTGTTAGATATAATCAATAAATTTGGATGTCACAAAAACGAATATACTGATCACTTTTAAGCACCTAAATATAATTAACATTTTTTATTAAAAAAAAAAACTAAAAATATCTCTTCATGTTAATAAACCAACTGTTAACCTCTAAGCATAGTAATTACTATAATTGTAGTCCAAAAACCTAAGAAGAAAAATATTTACCAAAACTAATTACCCAATGACACCTACAATTCCCAGACAATTTAAAATATTTTCTGCAAACATCCTGATAAAATAAACTTTCACATAAATAAAACTATTGTTGATTTTTTAAGATACCAGACTATGTTAATCTTTTTAAACAAACACAACAAGAAATCAGAAGTGTGCCGTAATTAATCTACTGATGTTCTTAATGGCTATGTGACTGTGGTAATAATTTACTTTATATGTAACAAGAAAATGAATGTTCACCAGAATGAATCCGCTGATGCCTATTAAGTATACAAGACAAAGTAAAAAGAAGCACTCTCCAGAATGAATACACTGATAATTTTTAAAGTGACCAGACTCAACACATAATTTTACAAAAATATCACAAGATACCAAGTTTTCTTCAGGATGAATATGCTGATTTCTTTTATAGTATCCAAACAGAGCAAATCATTTTCCAGAAACATCACAAGAAAATCAGCGTTCTCCAAGATGAATACTCTGATGTTTTTTAAGGTGCCCAGACAGTAAGAATGATTTTCCACAAATACGACAGGAAAATGGGTGTTCTCCAGAATGAATAAGCTGATGAGATTTAAGGTTACAAGGGCCTTTGAATGACTTTCCACAAATATCACAAGAATACGGACGTTCTCCAGAATGAACACGCTGATGTTTTTTAAGATGGCCAGACCCTATAAATAATTTACCACAAACGTCACAAGAAAATGGACGTTCTCCAGAATGAATACGCTTATGTGTTTTAAGATGCCCAGAGTGTATAAATAATTGTCCACACACATCACAAGATAAAGAGCGCTCTCCAGAATGAATACGCTGATGTTGTTTAAGCCCACTAGACACTCTAAATAATTTTCCACAAACATCACAAGAAAATGGTCGTTCACCAGAATGAATGCGCTGATGACAATTAAGAGTACTAGACTGTGTAAACGACTTTCCACAAATGTCACAAGAAAATAAACGCTCTCCAGAATGAGTAAGCTGGTGTCTTTTAAGGCCAGAGGCGTCGCTAAAGATTTTCCACAAATATAACAGGGAAAAGGGCGATCTTCAGAATGATTTACCTGATGTCTTTTAAGATACTGAGACTCTTTAAATAATTTTCCACAAATATCACAAGAAAATGGAAGTTTACCTGAATGAATCTGCTGATGACTTTTAAGGGTAACTTCCTCTGTAAATGACTTTCCACAAAAATTACAAAAAAAGAAGCGCTCTTCTGAATGAATACACTGATGTTGTTTCAGGTTTCTACACAATTTGAATGATTTTCCGCAAACAATACAAGAAAACGGATTTTTACTGGGATGTAATCTCTTGTGCTGTCTAACATTATAATAATATGTTAATGATTTTCCACAATTTTCACCTGTATTTTGGCGTTGGCCAAAATGAATCCTTTTGATACAGCTGAACGTAGTAAGTGGTTCTATTGGTATGAAATTTTTATTGGTATGAAATTCACCAGCGACAATTTGCTGCCTGTTAACAGAAAACTTGCATGTTAATATGCAGTAAACTTATACTGGTGAAGTATATTAATTGTAGACTGATATATTTTGATTTCTACAACCAGTAAATCTAATTGTTATCATATATAATTCTCTGTTATATGGAACCATACATTGTGGAAGAAGCAAAGTTCTAATATTAAAACAAAACTAATTAATATTTGTAAACCAAAGAATCCTGATGACCAATAATGTGATTTGTTGTAAAAATATAATATATATATTCTAGGCAAATTAGTGAATAACGCTTTAGTATCATCTAAAGTAAATATTAACATTATCAGCTAGTGAATTATAAATTTACAAAAATAAGTCTAGGATAATGTAAAATACTGACTATTTATCAAAGATTAACACAAATTAGATTGATATTAGAACAAATATTAACATTATCAGCTAGTGAATTTCAAATTTACAAAAATAAGACTAGGATAATGTAAAATACTGACTATTTATCAAAGATTAACACAAATTAGATTGATATTAGAACAATACTTTTTTGTTGCTTAAAGAAAACTGAATTGAATTAGTTAAAAACTATAAAAGCTCAATGGTCTAATGAAATTTCCTATGTAGTAATATGCCTTGTTACATATCCAAGGATCTTTATTAATTGAAACCATCAATACCATGATCAAATATGAAATCTTAGTTAGTTTCCCCCCTAACATTATTTTAATGATATAGTAAATCCTATTATTTAAATAAAAAACAGGCTTAGCAATATGAAAAATAGAGGCAATTAGTATATAGACTTTCTTTAAATGTCATTTCATATTACATGTTATTTGGAGATATTTACAAGTTAAATTGGCGATAAAATGAAATATTAGGAAGCCCTTTTTAAAAATGACATGATCTCCAAACATATGTTTTACATTCTTTATTAAATATGCATTTTGCAATATTAATCAATATATCCACCTTATTTGTTTGAGATTTTTAGTTCTTGAGAACAAATACATCAAGATTATATGAAAGGTATACCAGAATCAGTCCACATAGATCACATATGGAAATACTTGAATAAACCAACACACAAAAAGAAATTAGAAAGGGATATATACTCTCTCAGATGCTTTTCAGCTTTTATTATGAAGCTATTTTCCAGAAAAATTAGCAAGATAAATACATTACACAGCAGACAGCATTTAATAGAGCTAAAGATATGAACTTAGAATCAGTCTTCAGAAACAATGTGGTTTATCAGTTTAGATGGAAATCAAATCAGAGGAATAGTTGCTAGTTGGGGAGCCTCCCTCATTGGTATGACAGCTACAACAGTGACTGCTTCATAAGAGCAACAGATAACATGCCGAATTATTCTAGGATGGTAGCAACCTCCTCTAAGCAGATGGCGCCAGAATAAAATACTTTTACTTTTCGTGAAATAAATAAATATAATAAAGTGTCAAAAACAACTACTATTTCCCCATAAAAATAGACACATCAACAAAAATTAATAAGCAAGACATTCAGGGTCAAGGGGAATTTAAATTCTATTAAAAAAACATTTTCTTTCTTCATAGTCCCCTGTAGCTTAATGCAATATGTCCAAGATTCTTCCACTGAATGGATTCAATACCTGATTAGTGATTCTTGTTTTTCAGAAAAACATTTGCTCACACTTCATTTGATTCAAAATATTTTCTATTTACAAATATCTTTTGCCTTAAAACTGCCTGAAAGTCAGGGATAAAGGGATGGTTGTTTCAATTTGTACTACTCATCCTTCAGTTTCTACATTGTCAAGATACATTTGTAGGGAGGTACAGTATCCTACTCAAAGATAATTTTTTTTCTTGCCCTTTTTACTTTCTTTTTTTATTTACCTGTTCAAAAAAATTGTACTTTGTACTTTGTGTTCAGATTTTCAAGACTATCAATAAAAAATAATTCCCTTTGCATTTCAAAAAAATAATATTGAGATATCTTAGCTCTGAATCGTTTTATTCCTTGGAAGAATGAGAGTGACCTATTCAATGAGCAAGTCAAACTATACAGTGAAGCGAGCAACAGAATGTATCTGATGGAAAAAATAACTGCTTGAGCAGATTTGGAGACAACCTCAGTGGTATTTTTAGGAGGTGTATATAAAAATTTAAAAGTGAATGTTCTTTTAGTAAAATGCAAGGAGTTTAGGCTCAGAGCAAATACGTCGTTCACTATGACAAGCTGTAGTGTGCCAGCAAATATATTTATTAGACAATAATTTTTCACATTCAAGAAATAATGTGTATGATAAAATATATGCAACAGATTTTAAATGTATTTTGGGTTTCCTGAAAAAGTTCAATGAAATATGTATATCTATGTGTATACAACAGTGTATAAAAGTTTGGTCAGAACACTGCTTCAGTACAGTGATGTAGTTTGGGACACACATTTTGGGTGTTATATAAAAGAGTTGGAGGGCATGCGAAGGGAAGCAACTGGATTTGTTTAAGGAAATTACCACCTGAGCCTGGCAGTAACTGGCACTATAACAGAGCTGGATTGTAAGTCATTCTAGGAGAGAAGAGGGTGAAGAGAATGCTGGGAGTGTACAAGACATATATTGGTGATGGGGCTTGAAGGGCTATTGGTTCAAGAATTAGGAGCAATACAGGGAGAGGAAAAGATTACTATAGGCACAAACTGGCCACAAGGGAGTGGGAAAAAATTTCTTTTATTGGGTAAGGATATCAGAGATTGGCATAAATTATCAAGGGAAGTTTTAATATATTTACCAAAAATGATTAAGGAATTTAAAATTTATGGGTTGACAACAGTAGATGGTTGAAGGAATTTAAATAATTAAGTATATTACATGATAATAAAAATAATAAAATAAAAAGTTAACTAACTATATGTACAGGAATTGCCACCAGAGCATACACTATTAGAATTCAATTAAATGTACTTTGTCACCAGTTTACAAAAAACTTGCACATATGTTACTGGTCAGTAAAAAAAAATGTGGACACATTTACTTGCCACAGAATATATTATGATGATATGTATAAAAACAAGAGCACATCTATTAAGTAATTACTTCTGAGAGCACAAATAAAAAAAATCTCTGTTAAATCAAATAATGTCTCTTACTTGGTACCTTTCATTTAATTCTATAAAGTGCATCAAAAATAAAAGAAAATAGTCTATAAAGTCTTATACATCTCTTATTTAAGAACAACATCCTTCGCTATATAAACATAACCCTCTGTGTAACATTACTAAATTATACTGGTACTATTCATAACAGTATGACATAAAAATATGAAACAATTTTTTTTAATAAATAAAATTCACTATTCATTAACTAGTAAACAAGACTTGAAATGCATGTCAACATATCATCAGTCTCAAATGGTATGCCATACTCAAAATCAGAACACTAATCCTTAAGCCTAGATTTTTAGACAGATTAAATTGCTACTTAGTATAGGCACACTGCAGTTGGAGTACTTTTAGTTTATTAATACCAGAATAACACTGATCAGCCATACAGGCCTGAGTACTGTTTCTTTAAACAATAACTTTGGTACATAAGAACAAAGTTTCTATCGGTGTTGAGAATAAAGGGTATATGAAATGCTCTCAGCTAACTAGCCGAGTTAAGGAAGTGTTATTATCACATGATATTTCGGCGATCACATCACTATCGCCATCTTCTGGTAAAGTGCAGGATGCTCGGTGGTCGAGTGCGTGCGATGTTGTTGAACCATCCAAGTCTTTTGCTGCCACGCTGTGATTGGTCGGCTTTGGAACCCTTGCTTCAATGCCCCTGTTCGCAGAGAAGTGGCGCATACTGGGAGCTTCTGGAACAGCATTCTCACTGAGGCAGTGGAAGCGTCGAACCTCATCCTCCAGGTCTGCGGGTACCAACTGAGTGAAGCTTGGATACCAATCATTGATGATGAGCATCGACAGTGCTGCCGAGATACGCATGACACGGTACGTCCAGGTCAACAGAGCGTTTGCTGGTAGTAGGAGCGAAAAAATTGTTGCTCATGCATTACTGAGCAGCTTATGGCAAAAGCTTGGTCATCTGACATTTCCTTTGAATGAACGATGGCTTTAAATACCTATGCTACAGGACATGCGAACAAGGGCACCCAAACAAACTGCGACGAGACAAGACCCCGGCTACGAAGGGTGCCAAAGCCGACTAATCACGAAATGGCTGCAGGAATGTCGGTTGGCTCAACAACATCGCATGCACTCGACCACTGAGCATCCGTCACTTCACAAGAAGATGGCGACAGTGTTTGTGATCGCTGAAACATCGTGTGATAATAACACTTCCTTAACTTGGCTAGTTACCCGAGAGCATTTCATATAATAACTTTAGTTTCTCTTAAAAACACAGCCCTTGATATAGTAACCTTATTTCTCAAGTAGGAAATTCTTCATATGGAGTATACTTAACAGCTACAATGTCATGTGAATCTATATTGAAGATAGAAACTAGATAACTTTAGATATATCAAAATATATAATAGTATAGCCTCTAGATATATAACCATTAAGACAAACACTTAATTCAGACTGTTACTTAAAAGAGCAAAAATAACTTGCCAATTGCTCAAAGTGATGAGAACAATGCAGACATAGTGGCCCTTATACAATTTGTAGCTACAGGAAATAATCTTTTTACAGCAACCTTAAAATGGCTAGAGAATAGAGATAAAATATGATGGCCACGTCTTACCCTCTGATATAGTAAACATAATTTCCATAATAAAAAAACTTTGGTAATTAGGGAATGTTACTAACCAAGAGTAGGTAGCCACTGATGCCGAGTGAGGCTATAATGAAAACAGATACAAGTGAAGCTGCTTTTGCATTATTCTTGGAAGATATTGCAAATAGGCCTAAATTTGTAACAGCACAGTTACAACAGCCAACATATATTCACTAACCCAACTGTATATAACAGATTTCTTACTGATAATTATAGAATTAACCATAACTTCTCATTGGGTTAAAGTGATGATAATCAGGCGGATGTAACTCCAGTATTAGTGCAAAACGTTGGCACAAGCACTTAAAAAAAATTGTTGCAGCACAAGTATAAAATAAGAAATTCTGCCCTTACCCATTTTGTGATGTGCTGCTAGAGTATTTATGAATCTGCAGTTTAACCTCATCTTTAAATACTTCAGAGCACTCATACAAATATATAAAGGGGCAGCAATAGCTGAGACGTGGCAGAAGACATGTTTTGTTAGAGAGCACCACGATAAAAATGTCTGTGCACAGAATGCACAGGCCAGTTCCAATAATGATGGTGATTTAAACAAGGATCTACAAAAATAGAGAAAAGATTTTTAGTTCACTTACTACAAAATATTGATTAAAATTAATACAGGTAGCATGCAATATGTCACATAAAAGATTAAAGCGATAAAAATTCTGAGTTCTTAATATAAATCAGTTTTTTCGTTAGCTTAGTAGATACTCATAACCATGCCAGTCCCAACTTTAATATGCAGAATCAGGCAGTGATCAGGTTTTTTTTACATCTTGAGAGCATAGCTTATTTTTTGGGATTTGTTTGGTTATCTTAAGGTATCATGGCTATCACTAAGCTTCCCGTCAGTGGATAAACACAAGGCTCGGTCTGAGATCCATTAAGCAGGGATATGGAACTAGAACTAGCATTCAGATACTTTAGATAATACTAAATACTGCTAGGATAAAATGCTTTTGTCAGTGAATTTTTATTGTTCCTAGAAGTAAATTTTTTAATATTACTGAAAATAGCAAAATAGCATTTAGCAATCATAGTAAGGATTGTAGATCTGCTAGTATCAGTTGCATCACTACTAAGGAAAGTTATAATAGAATTTCAATGTAATGACTGAATCTAAACCAATATTCAGAAATCCAGTATACAGGTACATAAGCTCTCGGTTTTATAAGAATTTAAACTTTGAAACCTAATGCAAGAAGACTAGAGGAGAGCAATGGATATCATAAATAAAAACACTAATGTCAATCAGAAAATATTTAAGATCTTATTCCAAGCAATTAGGAAACACCGAGGGTAGTTGGTGAATTGTAATACACTGGCTTAGCATTCAAGATGACATAGGTTTGAGTTCCCAAACAGCCATCTAGTTTCAATTTTCTATAGTTTCCCAAAATCTGTCAAGTATAATGCTGGGATGGTTGCATCAAAAATGTTATCATCATATTCCTTCCTTGCCCCAATCGTTTCCCACCTCTAATGACATCGATGTTGATGTGGTTTAAAACTCTAAGCAAAAAAATAACAAAACAAAAAATTTGAAAGTGAACGTATGCTAAGATACTGTGATATCCATATTTGCATATTATTATGTCTACTGACACACAATAAATGTTTTATCAGGGAATTGAAAGAATTTATATCATGGTAATACACACACAATAATCATATTGATGCTGCTGCTTTAGGGCACGTTGACAGTGAGATCATTAGCAAATCATATTGAATAACTCCATTCTTCCCTAAGGTAACCACATCTACAGTATCTAGAAACCAGAATTGTGAAAGATATATTGGCTGTTCTCTGAATCAGATTATATACTAAGATCAATTAAGTAAACAAAATTTTAAGTGATTATTTTTAAATAGAGTTCATTATACATCCTAGAAAATTTTGTTTCATATAGTATGTACAAGGCAAAAATAAAAAATCACTTGTGAAGAAATATCGAAATGCATTGTATTTTGGTCATGAAGGACATATACTGAAATGGTCTGTATTGTATAGAACATGCAGTTCATTTCCTGCATGTGAGTTTAAATGCGTGTTTGAGAGATGTTTTGGAGTATGAGTGACTACTGAATTTATACAGGAAAATTTAAGTTAGTAAGTACCTAAGTACATGTTGATATATGGTGATGGAATACTGCCCATAGAAGTTGATATGTGTGGGCGAGTTAGAGAACAAATGTGTTTATATTATGTGGACATTGATGTCAATGTGTGTGGTTCGATGATTGGGATGGTTTGTGTGGATGACTTTGTGTGTATATGAGTGATAGACTGTATAGTTGTGACATTGTAAAGCTACCAGATTGAATGATACACGGAATATTTAAACAGTAAAATTCAGTAGTGTATTTTAATTTCTTTGAGTCTTTGGAAACTCTAGTAACTCGGTGGTCAATACGAAGTGCAGATTAGTCTACTACAAGTCTGATGTTAAGATGAGACAATAATCTACAAAGCGGAAAATACTTTTTATCTCCCATATACGAGACTGTGGTCACAGAGAAAAGAGCATGAGAAATTTAAATGACATGTATTGCAATCGCATTTATACCCTCCCCCACTTTTTATACAGCCAATATATATATACATAAGAATTCGTCATATGTGGGATTTCAATCCATCCTCCCATTCAGGAGCCAAGATTTTATCTAGGCACATCACTCAGCCTACATAATCACTAAAGACTGTACTAAGCCTTTGTCTAATGGCGCTAAAGAGACATAAGAGTCACTATCCTATTTAAAGCACAATAATTATTGGGTTATCCATAAAAAAACTTTATAAACTTTCATGGAGAAAAAGTATGCTCCTCTAGTCAAGTTACTAGTAATTTTGGGGTTTTCTCTTTGAAAATTCAGTTTCTGTAGAGCAAACTAATGGTTTTATTGTAATTGAATGTAAAAATAATTTCAAATTTCGAGTCAGGACGTGGTGATAAAAAAATATAAGCCAGTTATCAAACTTATCCCATTATGTCCACTGACAATTTTAATTGATAATTAGTATGAAAGAAAAAATTAAATGTTATATTTCTTGACAAGTACAATTACTTTGATATGAAGACTTCATATCATCGATACACCTTGAAAGCTTTCATTCTCACATCATACAATTACTATGACTCCAGGAAGAGAAAATTAATACAGGCATGATTTAATAGACAGCAGTAAGAAAAAAATTAAGGTACACAAGGAAACAACCCTCATTGGAAGTCTAATGGTGTGTCAATAACATGTGAAATTACTAGTGTTAGTAAAAACTATCTTTCTACAGCTTTTTTTTTTTAATAATACAGAAGTCTGTACTCTGTTGAATGGTCTTGTGACGAAAATTGTGGAAAACCTGGATGATGTTTTAATCTGCTCTACAATTTGAAGTATGGTGCAATACAATGAAAAAACTGAGTGCTTGAGTATATAATATCTTCAGACTTTAGTCTCATCACCAATGATGCTAATAGAACTGCGATAAAGTACCTTTTTTTTATATGCTTGAAGTTACTTTGTATGAAATTCAACCAACAAGAAACAGCGAAACCTCATAGATGACCATGCTTATGAGTTGCAGAACTGCGCACAATTAGAACAGGGCATTTTAGTCTCACCTGACAGAATGAGGAAAGTAAAAGTGCAGTGCTTTAAAGGATAAAATAAACTAATGTAATCCAGAATCCAGAGGTTGGTTGTAAGATCCTCAAGGAGCCTTACTAAGCAATTGTATCAGAGGTAAGATGGCGTGTTCCATTCCTCTGTGACAATCATGTACTGTTTAATTTAATTAAAATTGCGATGGAGCACACGTTCCGGTGGCAATTTCCTCACACACATACCTTCCCCTTTCCTGCACACACTTACATGTGCCACTTAAAAATTTTATCTTTAAATTCTTTCAGCTTTTTTGTAAATTATTCATAATTTCTCTTGGTAACTTATCCCAATCCCTGATACCTTTACCTAAACAACAGGATCTTCCTAAACCTTTGTGCCTGAAATCGAGTGCAGCTTGTGGATATGGTCATCATTTTCCTTCCATGCATTATTTTAAATTCTTACACCAATATCTTTCTATGCTTCATCACAATTATACACAGTGGCATAGCTAGGTCAACAAGGGCCCCGGTGCAAAAAATTTATTTTGGGCCCTCAGGCAAGACGGGCGACCTTTTTTTTGCTTTGTGTGCTGGTAGGGGCCCCCTGAGTAGCGAGGGCCCTTAGTGAGCTAAAAAAAAAAGGTCACCATAAACTGCGCTTGAGGGCCCCTAGAGGTGCGCTTAGGGGCCCCTTGAGGTGAACCTCTTCACCCTCCTACTGTCTTTCAATGAATTACACTCCAGCTCTTTTATCATATCTGTTAGTGATTGTGTTCTGTGGTAATTTCCAGAAACAAACCTAGGAGCACATTTAAGCACCCACTCCAGCCCCCATGTTTGATACTCAAAATGCGGGGCCCATACTACAATACTGTATCCAAGCAATTGTCTTCCCAAAGTTTAAAAGCCAATTCCTTTACTTCACTCATACATCCCCTCATCTATTTATCAAACAAGTGCATAATTTTTAAACCATTTCCTACTACCTGTACAATGCATCCTGCCCAGTGAAGCTAGTCATCAAATATAATGCTAAGATATTTAAATTTCAGGTCATCAACAAGAAATTGATTTCCC
The DNA here is from genome assembly GCA_031002005.1 of Vandiemenella viatica. NCBI lineage: Eukaryota > Metazoa > Arthropoda > Insecta > Orthoptera > Morabidae > Vandiemenella > Vandiemenella viatica. The sequence continues at coordinate 1,184,202 of JARYHS010005557.1, read as the reverse complement.
ACATTAGAATCATCACCAACCTTTAGTTTTGTATCTGTGTATCCAATAAACTGACTCTTCTCTGCGTTTATCTTCATCCTATGTTTACCAGCCCACCTATATATCCTGTCCACATCACCCTGCAGCTGTTTACAGTCCTCTACAGTTTTGATCCTTTAATATAGCATTATTTCATCTGCAGACAATCTAATTTCTGATCATAAACCATCAATACAATTGCTCATTAGAAAAATGAATACCAATGGTCCCAATATTCCACCCTGAGACATTCCCATTTTTACTTCTACTTCTTTTCCTGTATCATTTCCTATGCAAACTTTCTTTTTTCTACCTTTTAAACAATATTCTAGCCAGAAAATCTCTTTCTTATCCACTCCAATAGTATTTACCTCATTTACATAAATTTTATGACTCACTATGTCTAAAGCCTTTGAAAGATCTAGTGCTACACTATCTTTTTATCCAAAATATCTCGCATATATCCCACCAACTGAGATTCACATGAATATCCATGCCTAAAGCCATGTTGCCTACTTGACAACCACTTATGAACCTCGCATATTTTTCCGATGTGGTTGCATGTCAATCTCTCCATTAATTTACCTACCACTGATGTCAAACTGATTGGCCTATAATTTTCGACTCTATTTCTCACTCTTCCTTTATGTACCAGCACTGCTATCGCACTTTTACAGCCATCTGGTAAGCAGACTCAATTTAAATAATAAGATGAAAAATTCGCGTTGGCTATCCTCGAATGAATAATTCGCATAGCATTTTTTTTAACAAGCAATAATTTCTTATTTAGTGGATGATTTGGATCTGAAACACTAAATACTTCCAATAATGGTTGCTTCCTGGGAATATTGCAACTGCTACGAAAATATGATCCTGTGATGATGAAGCATCTCCACCATATTGCTGATATGAATACTAATGTCTATTATTTTGGCAAATGTATTCAAAACGATTAAAGCTCGTAATAAAATTTTGACTCTAGTTAAATTCTCTAAATACTTTTCCATCGTACTGAATTGAATTCCAAACAATTATCTTTAATATTGCTTTTATTAACAGTAATGAAGACGAAGGCCAAGTGCGTGATTGTTTCGTTACTTATAATCCGGTAAGCGACTCTTCAGGACCTGGGCGGTAGACTCACTGGCCTTTTTTTTATGATACTTTGCAACAGTTCAATTTGGATATAAACGACTGTCGAGGCCCAAGATATGACAATGGATCCAATACAGCTGTTGAACGGTCGCTTAGTAATGCAGCGTGATTAATTTTATTATTAGTGGTGTGTGGATTTGGTTAAAGTAATCTCTGATTGTTTACATTTTGTAGGAAGTGCAGGTTATTAGCAGTTGAACGGTTGTTGAGTATAGTAGCGTATTTTCGATTTATATTTTATCTTTAGTGATGTATAGAATTTATTAGTGATCTCACTGAGATTTTGTGGTTTTTACAAAGTACAGGGTACTTCTAGTTTCTGTTCCTTTTTTCTTTTTCTTGTTTTTCAAAGTAGTATGTCTAGGGACTGTGATTGCAGTGTGTACTTGCGAGCTGAGGTGGCCGATTTGCGCGCACAGCTTTCAGCTGTGTTAGCAAAAGTTACACAGCTGGAAGCTGCCGTTAGAAGGTTGTATCAAATGTGATATTGGGGAGCCTGATGTAGCCATGAAGCTCACAGATTCTCCCATATCGAGCGTCGTACCTGCAACCCACGCTAAAGAGCTGGATGCCGTGCCTCAGTCACCTGTTGGTGACTGGCGTATGGCTTCTAGAATTCGAAGCCGCACACGGGGCAGTCGAACAGCTTTAAAGGCCAAGACGCTGAACCTGTTCGACTGTCAAACTGGTATGACGAATTGTTGGAGGCTGACTCAATTCCACAATTATCATCCTGTGAGTTGACGGTCCCCCAGCCAGGTAGGTCTGAGCAAACACACAAGGGGATTCTGGAAGTTAGGAACTCTAATGTTAGGCGATTTATAGAGCCCTGTTGGGAAATGGCGGATGGCTCGGGGAAGAAATCCAACGTCCATTCGGTGTATATTCCGGATGGCCTGATCCGAGATGTGGAATAGGCCCTCTCAGATGCCATTGAACATATGGGGTGTCGCTAACTACAGATTGTGGCTCATGTCGGCACCAATGATGCTTGTCGCCTTGGGTCGGTGGTTGTCCTCCGTTCCTTCCGGCGGCTGGCTGAAAGGGTGAACTCTATGGCCAGTGGCCGCAATATATCGGCAGAGCTAACCATCTGTAGCATCGTGCACAGAGTTGATTGTGGACCACTGGTTCAGAGCCGTATTAAGTGGCTGAACCAGAGACTACGACCTTTCTTTGATGAAATTGGCTGCAGATTCGCTAGAGGGTTGAGTCATGTAGGGTTCCCCTGAATAGGTCAGGTGTGCACTACACACTTGAATCGGCTACACTGGTGGCAGGAGCCCTGTGGAATGCACTGGGTGTTTTTTTAGGTTGAGGGAGGATGACCTGGAACACGAAATTCAGTTACGGGCAACCCCATCAGATGCGACACCGGAATGTAGGAGGAATGTAAAAGAATATCAACAGTTAAAAGTTCTCATAATTAACTGTAGAAGCGTTATTTATAGCACAGAAGCGGATATCGTTATCGGTACAGAAAGTTGGATAAACCGGAAATAAGTTCCGCCGAAACTTTTAAAGATAGCATGAACGTTTTTCGTAAAGACATATTCCATTCTCGTGGAGGTGGGGTATTTATAGCTGTGAGTAAATTCCTCCCATGTAATGAAATTGACGTCGATACGGTCTGTGAAATCATATGTTTTAAACTCAATATTGCTGGATCTATACTCATTGTAGGCGCCTTCTACCGTCCACCCGATTTCGACGTAGCTATCGCCGAGGAGTTAAGGAATAATGTATAAGGTATAGCTGCCGTTTTCAGGATCATGCTATGATTCTAGGAGGCGACTTCAATCAGCCTTATATCGACTGGCGTAATTACGTTCACATTACTGGTAGTAGGGAAAAGGCAGCTTCTGAAGTAATTCTCGGTCAGTTCACAGATAATCATCTCCAGCAGCTAGTTAATGAACCTACGCGGTATCATAACGGTAGCGAAAACATTTTAGAATTGCTGGTTACCAACAGGCCAGAATTATTCACCGAAATTTCAACGACCACAGTAATAACCAATCACAAAGCGGTAATTGCGACCATCAGATTAATGATCAAGCAAATAAGGGGAAAGGAACGGATTGTATACAGATTCAGTAAGGCCTCAAAGGTATGTTTTAGATCCAACCTGAGGAATAATTAACATTACTTCAAGTTAACAACGGACACCGTTGAAGAGACGTGGCATGGATTTGTACATACAGTCAGGGAATGTATGGAAATACACATACCGAAACGGACAATAAAGGGGGAGAATGATCCACCGTGGTACACATGATAAGTCAAAAGATTACTCAAAAAAACAAAGGAGAATACACGCACGCTCAAGGAAGAATGGGTGTCGTGGCGATTTAGAATCCTTAGCTGAGCTAAGAGGACGTAGTTAAGAATGTGATGCGTGAGGCATCCAACGATTTTCATTCCAACTCTCTAAGAGTCTCACAGAAAACCCCAAGAAATTTTGGTCATATGTACGAAAAGACAATTATAGCAACAGGAATATTCCAGCACTAATTCGTGAAGGTTCCGAGGTTAATGAAGGCCGCGATAAAGCAAACGTAAGAAATACTATATTTAAAAATTAATTTACTGATGAAAATAAGGATAGCATTCCCGTTTTCCCACGCCGTGTCGAGTTGGTGATGGAATCATTATGAATAGATCATAAAGCAATTAGAGCTCCCGAATTGGGAGAAAGCATCGGGCCTGGATGGAATTGCAGTAAGAGTATTTTCAGAATATGTGGCGGAAATCGAACCATTTCTGTCTCATATATTTAGTAAATCCTTAGAAGAGCGAAAAGTTCCTTCAGACTGGAAAATCACGCAAATAACTCCGATATTCAAGAAAGGTGATCGAAGTGATCCTGGAAACTACCGTCCCATATCTATAAAATCTACACTCCTGGAAATTTAAATAAGAACACCGTGAATTCATTGTCCCAGGAATGGGAAACTTTATATACACATTCCTGGGGTCAGATACAACACATGATCACACAGACAGAACCATAGGCACATAGACACAGGCAACAGAGCGAGCACAATGTCGGCACTAGTACCGTGTATATCCTCCTTTCGCAGCAATGCAGGCTGCAATTCTCCCATGGAGACGATCGTAGAGGTGCTGGATGTAATCCTGTGTTAAACATCTGTTTGTAGTAGAGTTATGGAGAATATTATATACTCGAACATTATGAATTTTCTTACAACAAATCAATACGGATTTCGGAAGAAAAGATCATGTGAAACACCGCTGGCCCTATTTACACGACGTTTTTTTTTTAGATTTTCAGAAAGCCTTTGACTCCATGCCACACAACCGCCTTTCAGCGAAGCCTCGAACGTACGGTATATCGGATCAGCTTTGTGAATGGATCAAGGATTTTCTAACTGGTCGCTGGCAGTATGTCGCCATTGAAGGAGAAAGTTGTTCTAATCTAGATATTACATCGGGGGTACCTAAAGGAAGTGTAATAGGACCAATTCTTTTCTTAATTTTTATAAACGATCTCGGACAAGGTGAAAAGCCTTTTTAGATGTTGCTGATGATGTGGTTATTTATAGGGAAGTGAGGAATTCGGCCGATTGCTTAGAAATTCAGCCGCAATCTGGATATTATTTTGGCCTGGTATGCTGAGTGGCAACTTACACTAAATTGGTAAGAAGTTGCAAGACAATGAGAAACTAAAACAAAAAGAATCCAATTGTTCATAAATACGAAGTAAACAGTTCAGTTATTGATAGGGTCTATTCTATGAAATATTTGCGAGTAACAGTACAAAGGAACATGAATTGGACTTACACATTAATTCGTTAATAGATAGAGCTAATTCCTAGGCTGCGATTCATAGGTCGAATCTTGAAAATTGTAATGAACAAACAAAGAGAGATAGCGTACAAATCTCTTGTGCGTCCACATTGGATTATTGTTGCGCCATTTGGGACCCGTTTTCGTAAGGGGTTGATCGAAGGTATAGAGAAAGTACAGAGAAGAGCCGCTCGATTCGTTACCGCTTGCTACAGTCCTTATGAAAGCGTCACAAAAGTTATTAGTAGACTAGGCTGGGAGTCTCTGGTAGATAGACTATGCACGTTTCGTTTAAACTTACTCGTAAACATGTGCACACCCACTTCCACCTACGAGTGTAGTGAAATACTTCATCCGCCAACCTATTTCAGTCGAAATAATGGGAAAGATTTAAAAAATAAGGTGCCGCACTGATTCTTATATGAATTCTTTTTTCCCCTCATACCATTCAGGATTGGAATGGACAACAAAGAGATTAGCTTTGGTGCTGAGTACCCTCTGCCAACCCAAAATTTTGTGAATTGTAGAGTATATATATGTAGATATGTAATATGAGAGGAGGAAACAAAGGTATAAAAAACCAGAATTCTAAAGCAATATCTTCGAACAATTTTTCAAACCATGTAGCTGCAATTAAATATGGTAATAGCACATGCCACCAAAACATCAGTTATTTCTAGAAATGTGCCTGATTTGAGATACAAGTATTTGAAATACAGATATAATATACAAAATACGTATTTTCATCTTGTATCTGAAATACATTTCTTAATCTTTATTTCGTATCTTGCATTTAGATACTTTTTTTCGTTATCTTTGTATTTTGGAAATACTAAATACTATTTATGTACTTTTTTTTGTACCTTACAACATCAAAAAAAAATACAAAGACAATGGTAGGAACACATTCGATAAAATTTATTAATCTTCTCAAAGGACAAGGTTATATGGCCTAGTTATCTTTGTGTGTTTTTACTGTGGAGAACTATGAAAACTGTAAACAAACACCTACCCACCTATCTATTGTCTCTTGTCATGGTATAAAATTATGTTTGGTGTTACGAAGTCAAATTATTATTATTGATTCATAATTGAGGACGACAGTATTGAAATATAAGTAAGTAAATAAACGAAAAATGTTAATTTTTGTTTTATTTAAGTAGGTATATATCCGCAGATTTCACTTGGTAGTTGGTAGTTTGTATGAAGGATGCTCACGAAACTCTTATTCACTATATCAGTAGCTAAATTTTGTATACTAAGTTTCTTTAAAATTTTTAAATTGTTAGGATTATTATCAGTGACAACAAATATTTATAATAAAATATAAAAATAAGTTTCATATTTGCGTCACTGTTGCAAAAGATTTGTTTATTGCAAGTTTTGTTGATTTACAGATAGCTGAAAGCTTGGTAGTTAGTTTATTACGAATATTATAGTGTACATTGTGGTATAAATTATCAAATAAAATTAATTTTTTACATATAGTATCAAATTAAATGCATAGTTTTTAACTGCAATTGTTGATGTTACTGTATTACCACCTATAGTAGGAGCTGTTCCGTTTAGAATATAAGAGTTTGTTATTTAATTAGTTCGGAAACATTAAAATAACTACTTGGCAGCTTGCCAGTAATAATAATAATAATATAAAAAGCATACGACTCAATAGACAGGCCTTAACTTTTCCAAATTTTAGAAGAAAGGGGACTAGATCAAAAAACACTAGAACTCATAAAACAAACACTAATGTGCACTAAATCTAAAGTAAAATTCATTGGAGAAATTTCAGAACCCTTTGACATTCAAACAGGTGTGAGGCAAGGCGATGGGCTCTCTCCTCTTCTGTTCAATGTCATTCTAGATAAGGTTATGGAAGCATGGGAGAAAGAACTCAAGAAATGTGCTGGAAACCAATTCCACTTGGCTTTCCCAAAAACAATCTCTATATGCCATACCTAGCTTTTACGGATGATTTGGCGATACTAGCAGAAGATGAAGAGACTGCCATCAAACAGCTTGAGACACTCAAAGAATGTGCAGAAAAAGTAGGCTTACAAATCTCATTCGAGAAAACGGAATTCATATGTTCAAAGACAGGAAATAACAAGTTTGAGAACAAAATACGGTAAAATCAACAGGGTCCCATACTTTAAATAACTCGGAGAATTCATCGAACCAACAGGTCTTGAGAAAACCTCGCAGCAAAATCGCCTCCAAAAAGTAAAAAAAGCATTAGGGTTACTCCATAATCTCTACAACAAAAAATCTATGTCAAGACAGACGAAAATTCGGCACTACAACACAGTCATAAAACCAACAGTCCTCTATGCAAATGAAACATTAACACTCAACAGAAAACATGACCTTGAAGAAATTAAAAAAGTAGAGAGAAAAATTATTAGAAAACTTCTAGGAGCAAGACTCACAAAAGATGGTTACAGACTACAATCAATCAAAACAACAGAAAAGTTTTCAAACATCGAAATTTACATCAAGAAAAGGCGAATGAAATTCTTTGATCACCTTAAGAGATTACCAGAAAGTCGATTGACAAAAAAGATAATATATTATGTAAGTTCACTTAAACATCCAACACCTTGGCTGAGTGAAATTTGGAAGGATCTTAAAAGTGCAAACATAGGCGCAACAGACATCTCAGACACAAAGTAGACAAATGGGAAGCAACCAAAACAAAAACAATATAGACCAAAGTGGTCGGAAGAACGCAAACAAGCTTTCTCGGAAAGAATGAAAGCCTATTGGAACAATGAGAACAACTCATTTGCTTACCGTCTTCCATTTATTTGGAGAATTCGCCAATAATAATAATAATAATTCATAAATAACTGTTGGTGTTACTCTCAGTAGAATTATACAATAAAAATGAGCGATCAGTGTTTGAAGAACTGGTTTTAACTTACGTAGGTTTCATTTAAAATTTTAAGGAACATCTAAATTGTAGACAAAGAAACATGTTTCAAAAAAAAAAAAAAACGCGTTATGAAACAATTTTATCTTGAAAAAGTATTTTGAAAGAGTATCTTGTATTCTAGAGTTTTTATGAGGTTCTTGCGCATCTCTAGTTAAATCGGTTTCCTTGTTCAGATTTCTTTAAAGAATATTTGTTCTATTCTCTCGATCAACAAAGCAATGGAAAGTGGTATCCAAAAATCGCCAAAAATTTGCAAAACTCGTTTGGAAAATAGAGTTTCTAGCCTCGCTGCAGTTCATTATCACTATTCTTTATTTCGTGACAACCTTGTGGAAACGAAGTATTTAGTTGCAGCAACAGAGGACTTGTCTCTGAGTCAGATCAAGGAGCAAATTGAGTTCGTAGTTTCAATGGTGGCTTGGTACAATACATTGTTTGAAGTAAATATTGTAAGCTAGGCTCTGCAGACTAAAAGTGGGTGTATGAAACGCTTCACAATTGCTGGAAAACAACTTGGAACTTGAGAAAGAGTACTGGCGTTATTCGTCTGCTCTGATAACAACTAGATAAAAAAGTTTCTCATACTGGGACATATCTTATTATCAAGCCAGTTAGATCCCGGGATTTTTTAGATTTTCCGAGTACAGGGGCCATAAACCAGAGAGCAACAGATCCAGAAGAGTTTTTTACAATGAACGTGGTTTAGCATATGATCGATACAATTGATCACTCAATTTATACAACATCCAAAATGAATGGTAGAATGTTGTTGTTGTTACACATTATCATTAATTTCCAAAAAATTCCGGACTGGAATAATCCTGTGCAGATTTAAAAATAATTTTACCTGATGGAGAAAAATGTGACGTATCTGGCTGAAGAACTTTCTAACTGAAACAATTGTTGATAGGGATTAAATTAGCAGAACCCATAAAAGTTCAACTTATGAAATAAAATGGTCGGCAGGACGTATTTCCAAATGTGTGGACAACACTTTAAAGTTTGTTAACTGTACCTGTAACTGGCTGAAGGAGAACGAAGTTTCAGTAAATTAAAACTTAATCAAAACATTTATGGTAAATTCAAGACTCAAGATTCAGATCTTGCAACATTATCTATATAAAATAATATTTCCCAAGGGAAAAAGCGAGGAAGATGGCAATCTAGGTCACTTAATTATGATTTTTTTAAATATTAAAAACTATGTGAATTTGATGTATATGTGGTATGAGCACTGTGTACTCCATAGTAGCTTAAATAAACCTTTTTAAACACTTAATGTTCCTTTTTATTGTTACCACTACTAGCCTAAACTAATCTTTCTGAGGTTTGAGTTATTATTAACATACTTGTATAAAGACTATCTTCTGGCCATGACTTTGCGCCAGTGGAACTCATAACGCATTCATATCATTATGTCTTTGTATTCAAAACCCATGATATAAAGTAGATATCCAATACATTATTCCAAGTTAGATCCTAAGCTGTTCAACCATTTCAGTGTGGAACAGTAACAAACATCCAAGCTAACAAACTTTTATATTTATAATAATAGTAAGATGTAAATAATTTATGTTATCTTTAGACTGTTTATATAAGCACCTTAACCAAGAATAAGCAATTGGACAATTGGGGTGGCACAATGAGATCTTGCACCACCTGAAAAACTTGCTAGGCCACCCCTGGGTGTACCGTACCATCATCGGGTATTGAACCCATCGTGACTCCCTCCAAAAAACCTGCTCTAGATATGAAATCAAAGACTACAAATGGTGATAAGTTGTAAGTAATAATTCTCCAGGTTTTAAAAAGGTGCTATGACCAAGCATTAATACCTATTGATTTATGACTAAGCACAAAAAATGATCAATAACTGGATTACATAAAATAAGTATCAAAACAATAGACCTGAACAAAGCATTCAAACAGGGTCAATTAATAATTTCAGTACAAATTATTGGCATCTGGCATCGAAGCTGTGTTCAGTGGCTTACAATGATTAAACTACAGTGAGTTGATTTAACCCTCTGTGTTTTACCTATTGGATTGTAAGGGCACCCCAGGGTATTGGAGGGTGGGTAGAACATGCAATAGTACCTTTGAATTTAAGTTTATATGTGCAAACCTGACAATTAATTGGATTACTAGTAACTGCCAAAGAAACAACTTCTTTTGCTCATGGAAACAGTAGGGAATTCAGTAATGGTCTTCTAAAGGAACCATCCTGACATTCAACTAGGAGTGATTTGGGGAAGCCATGGAAACCATAAATCTAGATGCCAGGCGAGGATTTCAACCCTGCATCCTTTTGAATGCAAGGCCAGAGCATTACCGCACACCCACCATGCTCAGTATAGAAACATGGCTTAAATAATTCACGTATATTAAAATTGATGAAGTTTTGTTTATCTTAGTTATGTAGTGTTTATTGCTGTATTAGACGATATTGATTTTGAATGTACAAGTAGTTTTTCTCAAGAATTAATATTCTGGCTGTGATAATAAATTTTCCAATTTTCTTAAAAACTAATAATATTACATGTTTATTTAATATAATATGATTCCAATAAGAAAAATCTCAAGAATTGGTAGGAACAAGTACAAAAATATTAGATATCTTTACATAACAATAGAGCCTTTTAAAAATATACATCAGAATATTTTTCCCTCTCATGTTTTGCTTATCCCTCTGCACATACTATACCCCACATACAGTCTCCAAATGTGGCACAATCCCAACGTGCCTGACACCTTCTTTCCAAGCAGTACATGTTTTGGTGAAAGTGTTCACCATGTTCTTCACTTAAATCTCATAAATTTGGCTTAAAGAAGTCAAAACAAGTAATACATATCTACAGACATTCTACAACCAAGAACATGGTAACTGTGCATCACATTTTTTAACTGTCGCATGTAATTCTCATTTGTTTTGTTGCCTGAAAACTGTTCTACTACTATTCTAAATACAAGCACGCTGAAATAAGCATGGTATGCCTCACAGAAGTTGCGCCAAAAGAAATTTTATGGTTCACTTATTTAGATTCAAACTAATATCCACAAACATAACAAAACATGTCTGCTGGCAACTTACAATTTCCAGAAGATGACATTTTACCTTAAAAGACAACAAATATGAGTGGATATAAACAGAATAATTGAAGAGAATGACTAGTAAAAGACTGCCAAAAACTTATTTGGAAAAAAGGATAGTGGGCAAAAGACCAGTGGGAATACCAAGAAGATGGACAGACCAACTGAAGGAGGACATAGAGAGAAGAGGCTGGAGTTGGGAGTATATCACAGACAGAGAAACTTTTCTGGACAGGAAAAGGTGGAAAACAATCATCTATAACAACCAAGGCTCGTAAACCACACCCGAGAAACTGGAGATGGTCCCCAACGATAATGACGATAATGATTTGAACAGTATAATTCAGTAGTCTTTAAAGACAGAGTTTCTCAATGGATATGCCATCACAGATGCGTTAACCACTGAGCCATTGGGCTGCTCTATGAAAAATAGAATTAGGAGGAAATATAGGCGACTTCAGCTACTGAATGGTCAATATGGAATGCAGACTAGTCTAATACAAATATGAAAGTAGGATGAGACAATTATCTACAAAGGGGAGGATGAAAATACTTTTTATCTCTCCAGTACATGAATCCTCATACATTCTGTGGTCACAAAAAAAAAGAGCAAAAGAAATTTGAATGACAAGTATTGCACTCACTTTTATATGCTCCCCACTTTTTATAGACACAATATCTATTCATAGGAATTCATCATGTGTGGTATTTGAATCCATGCTCCCATTTAGGAGCTGAGATATTATCTAGGCACATTAGACCACTCAGACAACTTAATCACTACAGACTGAACCAGGTAATTGTCTAATGGCACTGAATAGACATAACAGTCACTGTGTATAGACCCTACCTAAAGCACAGTAATTAATGTGTTATCCAGAAAAAAACTTTAATATACGTTTATTAGTCAAGTTACTAATAATGGAGAGTTTTCTATCTGGACACTCAGTTCCCGTATAGCAACCTAATGGTTGATTTTAATTCAATATAAAAATATTATCCAATTTGGAGTCTGGAAATGGTGATAAAGAAATATAAGCCAGTGAACTTATCTATTCCATTAAAAAAAAGGAATGTCCAGTGACGATTTTAATGATAATCAGTAAGAAGGAAAAAATAATGTTACATTTCTCGACATGTAAAATTAATTTGAACCCAGGAAGAGAATTATTACAGCCATGTTATGAATACACAGCAGTAAGCAAAAATTAAGATACAGAAGGAATCAAATCTCACTGGAAGTTGAACGGTGTATCAGTAAAATATGAAATTACCAGTATGCAGTAAAAACTATCTTTCTACTGCTTTTTTAATATAACTGAAGTCTGTACTCTGTTGAATAGTCTTGCAACGAAAATTGTGGAACAAATGCTCTACTGTTTGAAGTATGGTGCAATACAATGGAAAAAAACTAAATGCTTTACTTTATAATATCTTCAGACTTTAGTTAGTAGAACTGCAATAAGGTATTTCATTTTTTTCTATGCTTGAAGTTATTTTGTATAAAATTTAACCAACAAGACACAGCAAAGCCTCATAGACAACCATGCATAAGGGTGGTTGAACTGTGCATTATTAGAATAAGGCATTTTAGTCTCACCTGACAAAATAAGAAAAATATAAGTGCAATGCTTTAAGGATACAAAACTAATGTAACCTACAATACAGAGGTTGGTTGTATCCTCCTGAATGAGGCTTACAAAGCCATGGTATCAGAGGTAAGATGGCCCATTCCATTCCTCTGGGACAGTTGTGTACTGTTTAATTTGATTAAAATTGCAATGGATTAAATACTCCAGTGGAAATTTCCCTAAACACCCACCTTCAGTTTCCATCTAAACATTTCAACTTTAAATTCATTTAACATTTTTGTAAATTATTCACCAGTTCTATTGGTAACTTATCCCAATCCCTGAACCTATATCTAAAAATCCTCCTATACCCTTGTGCCAGCTTGTGGTCATGGTCATATTTTTCCTTCCATGCATTACTTTTAATTCTTACAGCAATATCTTTCCAAGCTACACCACCATTATATACCTTGTAAATTCCCATGACTCCCTTCACCCTAATACAGTCTTCCAAAAAATCCCATATAAGGTCTTTTATCATATCTGTTACTTATTGTGTTCTGCGATAATATCCAGAAACAAATCTAGCAGCCCTTCTCAGCACCCACTCCAACTCCCATATTTGATACTCAAAATTTGGGTCCCATACTACATACCATATTCAAGCAATGGTCTGCCCAATGTTTTGAAATCCAATTCCTTTACTTCTCTCATACATCCCCCATAACTCTCTCCAACAAGTGCAGAATTTTGAAACCTTTTCCTACTACCTATCCAAAGTTTACTGCCAGTTAAGCTTGTCATCAAATACAGTGCCAAGATATTTAGGTTTCAAGTCATTATCAAGCTTTTCTTTTCCAAATTATAATCATAATAAACCCTTAGTTTTTTATGTGTATCCAATTAGCTGATTCTTCTTTGCATGTTTACCAAACCAGATAGCTATCCTGTCCAGATCACCTTGCAACTGTTTCTAGTCCTCTATAGTTTTGATCCTTTTATATAAGATTATGTCATCTGTAAACAATCTAATTTTTGAAAGTAAACCATCAACACAATTATTTATTAGAATAATGAATCCCAATTGTCCCAATACACTACCCCATGACATTCTCATTTTTACTTCCACTTCTTTTGATACTGCATTTCCTACCCTAACTTTTTTCTACCTTTTAAAAAATCTTCTAGCCAGAAAATAACTTTCTTATCCACTCCCATAGAAGCATCATATCAAGTACCCCTCTTTTGCTTATGACCTTATGTGTAGTCAACACTGATGCCATCAAACGCAGGAAATGACTGGGGGGAAGGAATAGGATGGAATTCAGCCATGCGCTTTTGAAGGAGCGAACCCCGGCATTTGCCTGGAATGATCTGGGGAACCATGCAAAACCAAATTTTAGAAGGTTGGATGGAGATTCGAACCTGAACCTCCCCAACACGATGTCACAGGCATTACTGCTTATCCATCACACTCAGTATATATCAAGAATACAACCCTGGCATCCTGTTTGTTGAGATCATTTGCTCCATATATATATCCTCATAAGCTGGAACCTAATATCGATGCCACTTCAGAACTGGGATATCAGTTCTAAAATACAACTTTTGAGATGGAATTATGTGTGTTTGGCATCTATGCTATGATTATGTCATATCATCAAATGATATGACAAATACAGCTTAGTATGAAAACATTAAAAAATTCTTTGGTGTACTGTACCATCGTCAAGGTATCACACCAATCCGTGGCACTCTCCTAAAGACCTGCTGTAGATATCAACTTGAAGAATACAAATAGTGAAAAGTTGTAAGTAATATCTTGACAAGGTTTAAAAAAGGTGCTATGAGCAAGCATTAATACCTACTGATTTATGACTTAGCACAAAAACTGATAAATAACTCGATAACATAAACCAAGAATAGAGCTGAAATAATAGAGCTGAGCAAGGCATTCAAGTAGGGTCAACTAATAATTTCAGTACAAATTTTCGGCATCTGGCATCGAAGCTGTGTTCAGTGGCAGCAATGATTAAACTACAGTGAGTCGATTTAACCCTCTGTGTTTTACCTATTGGATTGTAAGGACACCAAAGGGTATCGAAGGGTGGAGTAGAACAAGCAGTAGTACCTTTGAATTTAGGTTTATATGTGCAAACCTGATATTAAATTGAATTATCAGTAACTGCCAAAGAAACAACCTCTTATTCTTAAGGCAATTCAGGGAATTCAGTAATGGTCTTCTGAATGAACCACCCTGGCATTCAACTGGAGTAATTTGGGGAAACCATAAATATAGATGCTGGTCGGGTATTTGAATCTGCATCCTCCCAAATTCAATGCCAGAGCATTACTGCTCACTCACCACGCTCAGTATAGAAACAATGACTTAAATAATTCACTGTATATTAAAATTGATGAAGTTTTTGTTTATCTTAGTTATGTAGTATTTATTGCTGTACGTATTTGATGATATTGATTTTGAATATACAAATAGTTTTTCTCAAGTATTGGCTGTGATAATAAATTTTCCAGTTTTCTTAAAAACTACTGTTATTACATGTTTAATTAATATAATAAGATTCAAATAAGAAAAATCTCAGGAACTGGTAGGAATAGTCACAAAAATGTTATATAACATTGTATCTTCACATAACAATAGAGCCTTTTAAAAATAAACATCAGAATGGGTTTTCCTCACATGTTTTGCTAAACCCTCTGCACGTACTAAACCCCACAAACACACAGTCCCAACGACGGACACCTTCTTTCCGAGCAGTGAATGTATTTGAGAAACTGTTCTCTATATCCTCACTTAAATCTCATAAATTTGGCCCAAAGAAGTAAAAAAAAAAGTAATACATATCTACAGACATTCTACAATGAAGGAAATGGTAACTGTGCTCCTCATTTTTTTTCAGTCACATATAATTCTCATTTGTGTTGTTGCCTGAAAACTGTTCCACTACCATTTTAAATGCAGCACACTGAAATAAGCATGGTATGCCTCACACAAGTTGTGCCAAACACAATTTTATGTTTCACTTGTTTAGATAAAATGTAATGTTAATAGATGTAATGAAACATGTCTGCTGGTACTTTACAATTTTTAGAAGATTACAATTTACTTTAAAAGACAACAAATAATGTTACTTATAACTTCAGAACTGCACCTACACTCACAAACAACCAGAAAACAATTTGTGAAAAAGATATACAAATTTATGTGTTTGGTATGTTAAAAAGGATTATATATTGAAGCTTCCAAGCTTTATATTAATATATACAATTTTAAAACATCACATTATAGCCATCTACTAGTATCATTTTAAACAACTACGGTTCCTGGAAAAAGCAATTAATTTCAATATTAAATTATAAAAAATCAATAAAATTTCAAGAACAATGGACATATGAAATAAATTATTGGCATATTCATATCCAGCACATATCTTCCATATAATTAATAAAAAGAAATAAATATAAACAATTTGTTATAACAGTGAATTGCCACTACATGTCTTTGTGGTCTTCAGAGAATTTTAGTTTGTATTCTGAGTTGTTCAGTCATATGGTAGGTTCACTGCCGCCCCTGGAGTACCAGTATGATGACTGAATGTCATCAGCCTCACAGGTGTAACCCGCTCCACACCAGCCGAGCAGCCACAGACCCGTCTGTGACGTCACTTCCCCCACCTAGGACCAGTGCTATGGCTCTTGGGCCTCATGTAAGCATTCTTAGTGCCCCATGGCAAAATTTTTCATTAAGCTTTTTTTCATACCAACTCACAAATTTTTAATGCAAAAAAGTCAAATATGTCAATTTTTGAGGTTTGACTTCTGTTTAGTCAGCTATTTTGGCAAGCCCTTTGCCCCCTTGTCATAGAAAGCTGTAAATTAGCACGCAGACAAATAATTACCCACAAATTATAACAAAAGTCTGAAACTGGTAAATTTCAATGTATTTGCACCAAACATAAAATCGCTTTCTACCGTAATATCATTACCTGCCTAATATTTTTATTATAAATTGAACTTAATAAGAAAAACTAAACTGTCAAATTTATTTAATTTCTCTCCCTACTTTGGAAGACAGTGAAATTTAAAAACTTTAACTGACAATAATTCAAATATACTTTCGTAGGCCTAAACATAGGTAATTTGGTACATATATATAGATGGTTTCATACCCAGATCATCCAAAAAGTCCAATATCGGTAATTTTTCACAGTATTTATTCAATGCCATATCAAACGTCAAATGTTTCGGTGCACTGCTTTGCTTTGCTCAAGTTTCTGTTATGTCTAAAGATTAGTAAGCTTAACTTGCAGAATAGATTTTATATTGTTCCTATGCTTAATTTGGAAGCTAATTGAAATTTTTTAATGAAGGCAGTTAAATCTATAACATCCAGCATTACAGGGCCAAGACACACATTCATAGTTTATAAATATTATGTGCTTTGTTGGTACAGAGACACATATATATCAATCAAACTAATTCTGAAATGTCCAATGGGTTTTCAAATGGAACAGTTATATTGAGAATTACTAATAACGTAAGTCAATCACACAAAAAGGACTAAGTGTTGTGATTGTTTAGTAACAAAAAATTAGGAGATCTTGCACTGAGCCAAGTCTATGTTATGGATCAATTATTTAAAATAAATTAAAAAACAGGTGACTTGGCCATTATGAGTGACATATTTTACTAAACTAGCTTGTAAATTTTCTACCTACATAAATACCTTCATTGCAATAAAACTGTGAGCAATACACACAGTATAAAGACAAATCACATACCCACATTCAAGTGATGACCTCTGGGCAATGCAAAGGATATTATGGAAGCAACTTTTATTCCTAAAATGAAGAGGCAAAGGCAACCTATTAGTTCCTTAAATCTGAAGTTACTTAACCAGGGATAGATGCCTCTGAGAGAAATGCCATGGTCATCCAGGCAAGGGTTTTGAGATTAGCTGCTTCCCTGCTTAGTATCATTTCTTTCTTTTTTTTTTTAATAAATAAAGAAAGAAACAAAGGAAAAACATGGAAAAGAGATACTGCAATTCAGAAAGACTGATGTGAATGACAATAACAGATGAAATAATAAAAGGCTAAATGATTACGTACAAAACATCAATTACTTGAGAGTCTATGCAATATCAAATACCTGTATGCTGGGAAAAAAATATTGTTAAAATAATTTTTAAAAAAACACATAGATTAATAAAAAGTGTACAAGCTATGTAGTGTTTAAAGTGATATATTGCCACTAAATGCAATGAAATTTTCCAGCATTATATCATGCAATTTGCAAAAGATATTAAATTGAAAGAGTCCACCTTTTTTTGCTTATAGTTTTATGCCTCATAGAAGTTGAGGTAATTAGTGGTGGGAAAGGACTGGGAGCAATAAACAGGAAGGAACTGGGCCATAGCCAATTTAAAGGAACAATCGCAGCCTTCATCTGAGTTGATCTGGCGAAACCATAGAAAACCCAAATCTGAATGGCTGGCTCGAGCCTTCCAAATGCGAGGTCAGGGTGGTACTACTCAACTGCCATACTTGCTATGATTCTGCCTTAATTAACAAAGTAAATCTTTTTGCTCCCTCTTGGCCATGACTACTTGTATATATGGTAAAAGTAAATTAACTGTAACAAAATTATTTGCTGCTAAAAGAGTTAAATGTTTTTTAATCTTACTATAAAATTTAATTATTTAGCATCATTTGCGATCAGAAAAAAATACAAAATTGTAACATTCTATATCAGACAATTGCTACGGTAATATTGAGTGTTATCAGCAACAGGTAAATTATTATATAGGAACGAAGTCTTTCTCGGCGTTGAGAATGGATGTAGTCTTCTCGGGAGACTAGCCGAGTAAGTAAGATGTATCCACACAATATTTCGGCGATCTCAGTTTCCGTCGCCATCTTCCCAGAAGACATCTTACTTACTCGGCTAGTCTCCCGAGAAGACTACATCCAGGTAAATTATTCACCATAGGATAGTGGGACCTGTTAGGCAGATTAATCTACTTTTAATAGTGTAGTAAGTTTTAATTAGATTTTAAAGTAACAAATTTCTATAGCAGCAGCTCACTATTTAATAAAAAGGGAATACCTTACCCATCAGGAACAGGTTCCAATTCTGAATTCTCTTGTTCAGCATTTTTCAGCATATTCTAAAAAATGAAACAATGAAAATACAATTTAATATACAATAAGGTAGGAATATAATTTAAAAAAGGGGAAATCAGCAACATTCACACACGAAGTGAAACACAAATACAAATACCAAAGTTTTTTTTTAAAAAAAAAAATGTAAAAAAAAAATGTTACAGACCCTTATTGTTTGGTGACATCAAAGCAAATATAAATACAAGCAAACAACATAAAATACTCAACTCCCAAACAATTGGTAAGCTGAAAGTTAGTTACTTTAGAATATCATCTAAATATACTGGTCTAACAAAAGAAAAATAAGTGCATAAAGGACTACAAGACAGCTCTAACTGATTGCTCATATAGCCTTTCTTTATTTATAAAATCCCATGTAAAATTATCATATATATATTAATGAATTTTTTGTATTATACAGGGTGATTCATGAGGAATGTTAAATAATGAAGGAGGTGAAAGTTCATATAAATGTGTACAATTTCTATTTATTTTGAAGATACAAGTGCTGCAATGTTATGTATAAAAGTAAACACAAGAGATAAATTATTCTCTCACATTACAAACACCAAGGTGTACTCAGAAGACCTACACATACTGTTGCGAAGAGATGCAAAGTGTATTGAAGTTGATGGTGGGATTTCAAACATTTATTTTAAACCTTTATGTGGGTTTTTGCATGAATAAAGTACTTCAATAATGTTTTGTGTGATCTTGATCATTTTCTGAGGTTTATTTTAACCACAACATTCTAGCACATGTATTTCCAAACTGAATGGAAATCATACACACTTTGGTATGAAACTTTTTACTCAATATTATTCATACTACCACCTTCTTTGTCCTGAATCACACAGTATATAAACAAACATCCTAGATAACACAAATAGTTTAAATTTTTGATAGTGTCTCACATCTTAACCACACTGTGATTATTAGATGGAGCAGGGAATTGTCATCAAGCAATAAAGAAAATGGTATTAGCATTTATGAAGTAATTTTGGGAAACCATTTGAAACCAAAATCTGGACGGCAGTGCCTAGAATGCATCAAACATCACACTGAAAGATTGCCTCAACATTACTGATCGCCAAACAAGATCACTTAATCTGGTTGAAAATTTTTATTTAGTAATTCCTCTTTTATCCAACTGCATAGCCGTTACCAACAACATTGTAAACCTACACATAAATATTACCAGAAATCATTTGAACATGATATGAGCGATGTGGTCACTGGGCTGCACAGATATTTATAGTGAGGTTAACACAACAGTTTAGACAATAGATGCCAATGAGCTGGTATACGGCACTAACTATGCAATATAGAAACAGGCCTCATTTCATCTTTGGACTATTATCTGCCTTTCAATTTTTTAGTCCATGAAGTTTGGATATCTGGGAATGTCAAATACTGGATTTATTATTATTATTATTATTATTACTCCGCGATTCACTAAAAGTGTGTGGCGGAGGGTGCAATGCACCTATCGAAGAGGGTTATGGTTTGGAAGGGTTATAAGGGATATGGCAGGAGGCGCCCATGGGCTATTGTGAGGAACCATCCCCGCATTCGCGTGGAGTGATCTGGGAAAACCATGGAAAACCCAGATCAGGATGGCTGGAGTGCTTTATCGAAAGCTACTCCTGTCGGATTTTAAGTTTACTCGCCCGGTAAATCCTTTCTATTCCATTCCCTAATCGCTCGTGGGAAAAATGAGTACATAAATGAATCGGTTCTGGCCCTGATTTCTCTTATCTTATTTTCGCGGTCATTTCGAGATATGAATGTTGCTGGTAGCAATATTTGCTGACTGTCATTCCGAAGTACATCTGTCTTGAATTTTTCAATTAGCTTCCGTCGAGAGCAACGCCTTCGGTGTTCCAGGTCTTCCCAACCTAACTCCTTCAACATCGCACTTACGCTTTCCCTCCGACTATATATACCTGTCACGAATCGGGCGGCTCTTCTTTGGACCATCTCTAAAGCCTCCATTAACCCCTTTTGATGGGGACCCCATACAGAACAACAATACTCTAAGTGAGGACGTACTAGTGACTTGTATACAATCGATTTAACTTCCTGAGTGCATTGATTTAAATTACGACCTAGAAATCGGAGCATACGATTTGCTTTTCCCATTACATTCTCGATATGCTCATTCCATGACAAATTATTACGAATTGTTACCCCTAGGTATTTAGCGGAATCTACCGTTCTAAGGACAGTGCCATTAATCGTATATTCATAGTTAAATGGTGTCACCTTTTTACTTACACGCATGACTTGGCACTTTTTAGCGTTTAACTCCAACTGCCAATCTTTACACCAAGCAATTATTTTCATAATATCGTCTTGTAACAAAGCACAGTCGTCCTGGGTTTTGATTTCGCGATAAATTATAGCATCATCGGCAAATAATCTTTTCATCCCCCCTATTATGTCGCATAGATCATTGATGTATATGAGAAACAACAGTGGCCCTAACACGCTTCCCTGGGGAACTCCAGACCCCACTTCAGTAAGTGAGGAACGCTCACCGTCGAGAACTACACACTGTGTTCTGCCCTTCAGGAAGTCTGCAACCCAGTTGCATATTTGTCTAGATATGCCGTAACCGCGAAGTTTCCTAAGTAACCTAGTGTGAGGCACAGTATCGAAAGCTTTTTCAAAGTCTAATAGAACCAAATCAACCTGGGATTGCTCATCTATAATTCGGCACAAGTCGTGAATTAGAAGTGCAAGTTGTGTTTCGCAGCATCGGCCTTTTCTAAATCCATGTTGATTTGGATTTAAAAGCTCACCTTCATCCAAGAACCGCATGACATTTGAATAGATGATATGTTCAAAAATCCTGCAAAATATTGAAGTTAACGAGATCGGCCTATAATTCTGAGGATCATTAACATTCCCATTTTTAAACACTGGAGTTACGATAGCGGTCTACCATTCGGCTGGTATTTTTCCTTGATCCAGAGAGACGGTATACAATTTCATCAAATACGGTGCAATTTCCTTTGCGTATCTTGAGTAGAATCTTGTAGGAATACCGTCTGGTCCGGGAGCCTTATTGGTTTTTACATTCATAAGCAGTTTAGTTATTCCCTCGACATCAAGAGCGAGATCATTCATAATTTTGTCGGTACGATTGTTAAATATCGGTATCTCCTCTGAGTTTTCTATCGTAAAAGCCTTTTTAAATATATCATTCAAAATTTCTGCTTTCTCTACGCTTGTTTCTGATAATTCACCATTTTCTTTAATCAGCGACGGCATAACAAACTGGTTTAAACCGGTCCATATTAGTTCTTTTAAATTAAACCAAAGTTCCTCAACATTTGTATTTAGCATGTACGTTTCAAAATTCTTCGCAAAGTGATCAACCATACCCGCATCGTTTGCCTTATCGAAGCAAAACACGAGTTTCTCTTTGTCATGCTTCAGACTCAGACTAACATTATCATCTATTAATTAAACTAAGGAAAAAGAAACTGCTTTACGCAATATAATTACAAGGAAAGGGAAAATGACTCATCACTCACCAAAGTTGAAGGCAGTGACGAGAGAAGAAGATATATAACGAACACACAAATAAACTCAATATTTCGGTTATTAAACCTTATTCATGACGGAGAAAATTAGTCATGAGGCTCGGGAGGTGTGCACACGCCGAGGGTTGCTACATGACTAGGTGCATTATCAATACGGCGATGGGACTGAGATATTGTATATAAATCGCAGATGGTGGTACAACTAATGAAAAAAGGGGGGGGGGGAGATTAAGTAAATAAATATGGACGAATAAATTTTGAAAAATAAAATAAGGTAATTAGTTAAATGACAGTAATGCTACTACTAATCCTACTAATAATGAGTGATGCATCAAGGAAAGGAATTTTATCTGTGGTTGATGTCTAGTATCTAGGATGTTTTGGTAAGCAAGTCCCCATACCCCAACATGCTAACTACTACAACTCCAACAACTTCAATGAATGTTTCACTGTGAAAGCAATCAGAATTTTCCCCGATACCACCGCAGCCTCAGAACTTCGCAGATATACTTCAGTTATTTCAGAAATAGCTTGGTGATGAATATTATTAGGCATAAGAATGAGCAGAAGTGTGAAGCTAAGGGCAGAGAACGGTTGATCTTTTATAGAAAATAGTTTATTGAGAAGTTATCATGCACAGTTGGAAGTGTAGTAGAGAATATCGCTGACTCAAAAGAATGGCTGCCAGACATGTTAATCTCCCTGTACTTGAGAATTGAGAGGAAACTCTAATTGAGACGAATTACAATAAGATAATCATAAAGATGATGATAACTTCATTTTGGAAACAATTTGATGAATGAAAAAACGGAACTTTATATATACATCAATTGACAATCAGTGGCTAATCAACAGCAAACACCATCTTTAGTTAGAGTGGTGATATACCCTACAGGTCAATCTGGTTGCAGTAAGAAGTTTTAGTAAAAAATCATCAATTTGACAACACAGAAACTCATCAGATCAATGTGTGTTCATAGCGCCTATGGAAACACAATTTTCTGTTAAACGGTACACAGAATTGTAAGGAGGGAAAGCATTGATTTTTACAAAAAAAAAAATTAAGTGAAGTTAATACCACCTACGAGCCAGTCTGTTACTAATAAGAATAGTTAGTGTGACCTCAGAACAGTCTATCTCCACTAACTGCAAATTATCAAGTTATACTAACATGTCGAAGTACCAACAATACAGTAATGTGTACCAACACAACTTGGGATTACTGGAGAACGCGATACCGGTAGAACTACTTTCCGCCGCTCAAAACAATGACGTCATAACATGGCGCCTATGACGTAAATACCATCCAACGCAGCAACAAACGTAACTAACGGGACAGCACGGGAACTATGGGGTTATCTGGGCGGGGAACAAAAACAGTCAAAGGTAAAAACCAAAAAATGGTATCGTCATCTCCAATAAACCCCCACCCGCCCAACTGTATAACACGATACCACAATCTTGAAATCAAACATCACTTGAAAACTAAATTAGAACACATGCAATCTAATAAAATTTTACACCAAAATCATGATATCCTAAGCACTTTCAAACCTTCCGTTCCATTGGAAACGCGATTCCGCTACATCAACATTAAATAACATACTTGTAATACTTCTACACACGAATTATCATCAAAGAATAATTACTTTATAATAAACCCTAAACCATTTTTTCCGACTGCAAAATTACGCACGAATAAAACGTACACCAATACAAAACAGATAAATCTACTTCGTAAATAATTAATTAATAAATCTTCCGTTAGACCATTATAAAATAATAATGCCAAATCCTAGAACAATTAAGATGTCCAATAATACCAAACTTTCTTCCGCCAGAAAAATTAAAAATTCGCGAAAACGTTGTCGCAAGAAACGAACGAGAAAAAAATTACCAATTCACTACACAAAAAACGTATTAACTTTTACAAACACATGAACACTTACCGTATCAGTAGCCAACTAACGTTACTAATTAAAAAACAAAAAAGCAACTACAACACATAACCCACAATGTCTCATTAACCACCGACACTTATATCAAAACACTCACCAACATAAAATACCCCACAATCCACGACTAAAACTTCCCACAAACACAAGACCGAAAACACACCAATAACTATAAAGAACCAACTACAATCATACACTTTCACTACATTCATCCTAAATACACAAACAATGTCTCTTCAATCACATAACGGAAACCCATTTGCAAAATCTTCAACACCAATACCACAATTCTACCACCCAACACAAGTCACGACACAACACTCCATCATAACATAAACACATCCGCAATCCGACCAAACACTGACCGCCTATAAATACCCACAATATGTATCGACATCCAAAATATATCGAAAATCTCAGATCGAATTGCTCCGCGCAGACACAATGTTATTGTACCGGAATCGTTCAAACCTGCGCGCTGAATACTTACGTGACATATAGCTAGCTGTGACGTCAGCACTCCGCGCAGACACAATGTTATTGTACCGGAATCGCGATCTCCAGTACACCCCACAACTTAATGTAAACTACCACTCAAGCTGCAAGTGGTGAAACAAATTACTGTCATTATGAAATGGAACCTAATCAGAATTGCTACACCTTGGTCTATGAATATGGGTCAATTGTAATAATTAATGGCACAATACTAGTTAAAATGTTCAACCATATAACAGAAAAGAACTTCTACTTCATTTCCTCAGATACATCTGAACAGAAATAATTTAGTAGAAATTTTTTACTTTATCATCTCCAGTCATAAAGATCGTGAATTTCATAGCACCACCACAAATATGTTATTCGTAGGGAAATACGACTCAGTGTTTTCAAAAGATATGTACAAAACATTACAGATGAACACAACTCTTCCTACTGCAACACACTAACACATGTGCAAGAAAATTCTGTTAGCATCAAGAGGACACCAACAAACTGAAATCTATCTGTGAGGCTTACACTGAAAAATACAAGTCTCCCTTTTCTCACTATTACATATCAGTCAGTGACATTCTACTGACTAGCAAATACATAATACATTTTGACTACTCTTTAAGAACTCCATATTTCACCAATTTTAACTGGAAGTGGAAAGCAAGATGTTAAAAGAAATAACTTTCAAACAACTACCTGAACAGCTTGATTCTGTATAACATACAATACAATACAATACATTCATTTTCCATTGATCCCAATATAAGAGACTGGCTCTGTGGGATGTGGAAAGTTGTCAATTTACAGATAAACAGTTGCACAAAAAAATAATAAGTACACCACTAGATGTACAGTCATTAAACACTTCCATTACAAAATAATACATACACCATAAGATGTACAGTCATAGCATATATGGTACATTAAAAAAAAATTCCATAACAAAATAATACATACACCACAAGATGTACAGTCATAACAGACATGGTACCGTAAAGAATTACGTAACAAACTAAATACATACACCAGGAGATGTACAGTCATAGCATACATGGTAAATTAATTATGTGAACTATATTTACACAAGATACTGTGAAAATAATCTCGGGGATGTGGAACAGAACATACACTTATTAGTAATGTCAATATTACTATATAACTGATAATATTATTATATATTGACAACAAGTTAGCAACAACCCATTAGTATAACCAATTTCTCCTGTAATCTACAAATACAATCCCGAGTTAATACTTATTATGTGGAACAGTGTATAAACTTGTTACCAGCATCTAATAACCAGTTATTTTCTTACCAACCAGTTACGATGATAAGTTTCACTGTAATTTCTGACTACATATTACATTATGTTAGTTGCTATTTATGTGGAACAGTACACACACCTATTAGCAATATCAATTATATCACCAACAACTCATAAACAGTCAATTACTCAAAAACCTGTTAGTATGATAATTTTTCACAGCAGTTTTTGAGTGCATGCTATCCCATGTTAGTTACTACATATGAGTGAAATTTTGTAAACAGTGTAATTAGTTCATTTGTCAAAAGTTTCAACAGAAAGAAAAGCCATATATCATTTTAGTAATTGTGGATAATTTTGTCACCTTCCCCTTCCATACATCATATATACTATTTTATCAGTCATTCTTAGTTACCAAATTCCAAGAAGAAAATTCTTTCACAGAGTAAAATGGGTTCTGAAGCAGATAATTTGCTTCTGTTGGTAATACATTGAATAAGGAAGCTCCAGTAAATGTTATTTTTTAGATACCTTAGAAATAAATTCTTCGATAGAGTAGAAGGAGTTGTCAATTAAAAATTCTTTAAATTTTTTCCTGAATTTATTCTTATCATCTACTAGACATGTAATATGTGTTGGGAGCATATTGAAGATATGTATCCCTGAATATCAGACCCCTTTTTGAACAAATGACAATGACTTGTAAGTGAAGATCATTTTTACTTCTAGTGCCATAATTGTGTATTTTACTACTTGTTTCAAACAAAGTACAATTTGTGACTACAAAGGACATTAATGTATACATGTTGAGAAAAACGTTAATAAACACAGACAAGAAGAGTTGATAGAAATCTGTCCAATACATACGTAGAAAATGCCATATCAATGAGAAATTCCCCTGCCTGTAGTACTTTTCACACAAAAGTGAAATTGTGGAGTAATTACTATAAAAATAGCTTTGTCTCATCAGCTTAGCCTACCGATCGATCACAGTGAAGCACTACTAAACAACGTTTGTAGTTTCTGTAAATGAATATGCTCATTTTTATTATTTTATTTGTTTCCAGACGATCAAACACAACTCATTAGAAGGTATCGTGAACATCATGCAGTCAACTCACACAGTTTCATGTGCGAAAAGTGTTAATTCACCTCGCAAAGTGAACAAAAGGCGAGTGAAAGTAGTGTCCTGTTGTTGTGGGACATTACACATGTACTGTAATACTCCGTAAGCAACTTTAAGTTGTAAACCTACCTCTTCCAGAATATATACAGCATTTATGGGCTCCATATCACCTCCTCCTGTCGTCTTGAGAGAGCAAATCGCAATAAAACTACACACAAAAACGACGACGAGCCACGTAAACAGCTGATCTGTCTCACTACAAAGATACTTAATCTTTCTAGAGTAATGATTCCACTCTCAATTTCTAATGCTCAAATCCTAACATCGTTTAAATCTAAATTTTAAATTGTTGTCCAAGTTCTACTGTTTCATCGACTCATAAGATTTACAGAACCTTTAAGAATTATTTTTTAAGCTATGCACCAAAATTAAGAGGTCCATAAATCTGAAGATTTCCGAAAATCCACGTTACATGAATTCAATTCAATTTAATTACGATAGAGCACCAGTTACAAAGGAAGTTTTCTTATTCATCTAATTAAACATTATTATTTTTTACTATCTTATACACTTTGAGTGATATTGTTTCTGTAAATTATCGCCGAATGGGATCAGATAACAGATATGATAAAACAGCTGGAATACGTTTCCATGCAAGACAGGAGGAGGGTGAAGAGAATCATGGGAATGTGCAAGGTGTATACTGATGATAAGGCATTGAAAGATATTGGTGTAAGAATTAAAAGTAATGTGTGGAAGGGAAAAGATGAACATGACCAGGGGCGGATCCAAGGGGGGAGCTAGGGGGCTGAAGCCCCCCCCCCACCAAACGTATCTAGTTCCACCCCTGACATTGTAGATTTGAAACTTTATTTTTTTTTTTTTTTTTTTTTTTTTTTTTTTTTTTTTTTTTTTTTTTTTTTTTTTTTTTTAGCTCTACGGATTTTAGGCCCGAGGAGGCTATAAATACTACCTTTTTTCCCGACTCAAACCAAAATCCACTGAACGCAAGCCCTCTGAACCAAAATTCACTCAAGCCAAGCCCCCCCCCCAAACCAAAGTCCGCTCAAGCCCCCCCCCCCAAAAAAAACAAAATCCTGGATCCGCCACTGAACATGACCAAAAGCTGGCACTCGATTTCAGGCACAAGGGTGGGGGAAGATTCTCTTTTTTGGGTAAGCGTGTCTGGGATTGGAATAAGTTACCAAGGAAATGATGAATAATTTACCAAAAACGTTGAAATAATTTAAAGTTAAAATATGTAGAGGGCAAATGTAGGTGGGTGAAGGAAAAGGTGAAGATGGGTGTTTAGGGAAATTGCCACCGAAGCCTGTGCTCCATTGCAATTAAATTAAAATAAAACTCCACCCACTTAATTTTAATTCCTTCGCCGATTTTGACATATTATTCATCACTTACCGTTGGTGAGCAGTCTGGTGACTCAGTGGCTAAGATGTCTGACTGGGGATTGAAAGGTCCCCCGTTCGAATCCCTGTCTTGGCGAGGATTTTCATTGGCACCTAACCTGGACTTCACCTCTGGCACAGCTTGCTGTTTAATGTGAAGTATGACAGAACGCTTCCGTGGTTCGGATTCCACGTTAAACTGTAGGTCCCCTGTACCTGGTAGCACTACTGGGTTAGGCTAAGGCGGCTAAGACTGGGGCGGAATGCGCAGCCAATAGAAACCCTGTCACCAGGCCATTACGACCACATGGAATTATTATAATTATACTTCCCTTGGCAATTTGTTCCGATCCCTGACACCCTTACCCACAAGAGAAATGTTCCCAAGCCTAGATGCCTGAATTAGTGTGCCACCTTGTTCTCATTGTCGTCTTCCCCCTCCATGCACTTCTCCTAATAATTGACCAATGTCCCTCCTAGCCACATCACCAACATATGTCCCGTACATTTCCAGCACTCCCCTCACCTTCCAATGAATCCCAGTCCAGTTTCTTTATCATATTAATAACTGACTGAGTCCTGCAATAAATTCAATGAAAAATCTAGCTGCTTTTCTATACAATACAATACAATACATTCATTTTGCATTGATCCAAAAATAAGAGACTGCCTCTGTAGGATGTGGAAAGTCGTCAATTTCCAGATAAACAATTACATAACAAAATAATACATACTAGAAGATGTAGAGTCATAGTATACATGGTACTTTAAACAATTGCATTACAAAATATTAATATACACCAGAAGATGTAGAGTCATTGTCATTAATTATGACCAGCGGCGTAGCTAGTTCAACAAGGGCCCCGGGGCAAAAAATTTATTTTGGGCCCTCGGGCCAGATGGGCGACCTTTTTTTTTTTTTTGCTTTGTGTTGCTGGTAAGGGCCCTCTGAGCTGAGGATAGGGTCCTTGAGATATGCTTAGGGGCCCCCTGAGCTGAGGATAGGGTCCTTGAGATGTGCTTAGGGGCCCCTGAACAGTGGTTGGGGCCCCCTGAGCAGTGAGAGGGTCCTTAGTGAGGGGTTTCCTGTGTCTCTGGTGCCCCCTTAGACGACTGTAGAGCTAAAAAAAAAGGTTACCACGAAGGCTCGTGGGCCTCTGAACTGCGCTTGGAGGCCCCCAGTGGTGCGCGTTGGGGCCCCCAGAGGTATACTTGGGGCCCCCTGAGCGTAGGGGCCCCGGTGCACTGCACCGCCTAGCCCCATAGTAGCTACGCCCCTGATTATGACAACTACATTTACACAAACTACTGGCAGTTTATTTCATACATACCTTAGAAATAAATTCTTCGATTGAGCAGAAGGAGATGTCAATTAAAAATTCTTTCCTTGTTTTCCTGAATTTATTCTTATCATCTGCTAGACATTTTATAAGTGTTGGAAACTTATTGAAGATATAAATCCCTCATTATAAGGCCCCTTTTTGAACAAATCATACTGACTTCTAATCCTTGTGAACATCATTTTTACTTCTAGTGCAATAATTGTCTATATTACTATTTGTTTTAAACAAAGTATAATTAGTGACTACTAAGTACATAATGTAAATATTTGCTCTGCCACCAATGTTAAAATCCTAAAATTTTTGAGCATCTCTGTACATGAAATTTTATTCCTAACCCCACACATAATTCTTATTTCTCACTTTTCGGCTCTGGCCACTTTGTCTCTATGGGTAGAATTGCCCCCGAATATTATTCCATATGACATTAAGGACTGAAAATAAGCAAAATAAACTATCTGTCTTATACAGAGATCAATTATGGCTGATATTGTACAAATTACAAATGTGGCTGCATCCAATCGCATTAGTAAATCAGAAACACATACTTTTCAATTTAATTATGATCAACATTCAAACCCAGAAATTTCATACACTCTACCTCTTGAATGGACTGGCCTGCAAATTTTGTGTATATATCTGGTTTTAATCTATGTGATGTACTGAATTGCATTTATTGAGACTTATCAAAGTTAAAAGACAAGCCATTAGCTGTAAACCATTTATTAATAAGTACATAAACATTATTTGAAATATATTCTGTAGATAAATATGAAGCATCTTTAATTACTATGTTTGAGTCATCTGTAAATTGGAAAAAATTGATTTTTTAGATGAAACACAGGGTAGATCATTTATATTTATAATAAGAAAACTAGTGGACGCTGTATAGAACCCTGAGGTACTCCACATCTTATTAATTCCCACTCAGAAAACTGTGGATCACTTAGGACCGCCTTAAAATTCCCAATTGTCACTTTCTGTTTTCTATTCAGCAGGTAAGAACTATTCCATTTGTTAAAAATGCCATATATACTATAATAATTTAATTTCTGTATCAGAATTTTATGATCTACACAGTCAACTGCCATAGATAAGTAAAAAAAAAAAATCACACACGAATTAATTTATCATTTATTCCATATAAAATGTTGTCAGTGAATGCAAATATTGCTTGTTCCGTTGAATGAGCCCTTTGAAAACTAAATTATGCTTTGCTTAGAATATTATTATTTTTAAAGTTTTGATTAACTCTATTGTACATTGCTTTATCAAAAATCATTGAGAAGGTTGCTAGTAATGAAATAGGACGGTATTTCGATACGTCTGACTTATCTCCATTTTTATAGAGTGGGTTAACTACAGCATAATTAAGGCTTTCTGGAAAAGTACACTCAAGTAATGATATATCAAACAAATAACTTAGTATATTACTTAATTCTGTGGAGCACAGTTTAATTAATCTGTTGGAAGTCCCATAATAAATATTTTGCAGTACTGACTGTAATATGTTTTAACATTAGCATTCTGACTTTTCCTATAGCCAATATATAACTTCATTGTACAAATTCATGATGTTCTAAACCCATACTTATCCACGTTTTTTTTTTTTTTCTTTCCTCTTTTCGAGAAGCACGACACTTTTTCAAGGGGAAGCAACTTCCAAAGTAATTTAATAACTTGCTAATAAAAATGTTGTATTTTCCATTCACACCTTGTGTACTGTAAACATGTACTCAGTTTGTGATACTAAGGCACTTTCTAATACAAGTAACTGACTCATCATTTATTACATGCTTAAGTTTGAAAACATTTCTCTTAGACCGAGTTCCTATTGAAGTGTTGTCAGTTAATAAGTGGAAATCGTGATCCAAAAGTCCATTGATAGATGGTTTGTTCGTATAACAGATTTTTTTTAGATATTTAGGAAAACATTGCTTATAGCTGAATGAATGTTATTCATTGCTCTAGGTGGAATTAACTACCCGAGTTAAATTAAATGAACTGACTAATAATTCCAACATTACCGTACAGTGTACGTTATTGAAAACTCTACATTAAAATCAGCACATACGACTATGTTAACAACTTTCCTGCTTAGAAATGTTAATAAGAGTTCAAACTGGTTCGGAAATATAGAAAAGATTCCCGTATTTCATTACCATTACAAAAAGTTCATTATTGACATTTAGCCATGTACCATACGTTTCAAAATGTTGATCTTGCTAATACTTATATCATCAAAACTATAACCACATTTCTAATATAAGTGATAACTCGTCATTTCTCCAGGTTTGTTCTACAGTAATGAGAAGCTTAATTAAGTTCATTTACATTTGACATACATATTCCTGTAGTTATATGGTATTCAAACGATCATAAAACATTCTCTTGATGACATTTAATTCATTTACGTGAACTAGCAATTTAGCCACTTTGTTTGATTACTCTCTGATATTCTGGTGTAATAAATTATAACCCCTATACAATTTATTTGTTTAATCTGAAAGCTCATTATTTTCTAAACTAATTTATGTTAAATCTCTCTACTTAATTCTTGATCCTAAACTAAAAAAGGAGCTGCCCTAATACCAGTCACCTCAGGAATCTTTTCATGAAAACGTGAGGCCCCAATTAAACGTCATGCTATCAGATCTGAAATAACTCCCTTCCCTCTACTATTGAGATGTAGGCCGTGCCTAGTATAATCCCACCTATCAATAGCATCTACAGGTACCAAGCCCATGTCAGAGCGAAAATCAGACTTAAGTAGTCATTCCATTTCCGGAATCACTCGCCCACGGAGAGTTCATATATGGCCATTCACAGCGTCTCCTTACTAGAATCATACCTATCAGAGTGTGGCACGTTGCTTCTGCTATTTTCTCCAGGTCATCTCTGATACTATAACTATCATCCCTGCACAAACTATTTCCCACTCCTCTCACTATCACTACATGATCCTGATCTGTGAAATCCAAGACTAGCTATAGGTTTGAAGAACGTCATACTTGGGAACTGATCTTAATTTTTCCTGCACTAATGGGCAAACACCTTGTCCATGCAGAAAGACTTTCTTTTTTCCCCATAATCCCTGCCTATCAGACTCACCTACACAGCTTTTCCTATAAGTCTGCTGCTTTTTCCCTACACCTACAGCTACAGGGGTCCCTAACTTCAAATGAAAAAGTAAGCAAATCAAAATTGCCTAACCTACACCATAAAGTCCAAAGAGTTAACAGAATTGGAAGTATTACTTCAATAAAGATTAACTATTAATAATTTATTTATAACATGGAGGAAGGAAATATATGAAGGAGAAGTGATGTTAAATCTGTGAAGCAGGCTCTAAACTCTCCCGCATGGCAGCAGCAGCGGTATTGTAACCCAAACAAATGCCGAGTTCACACTGTGTCTGATTATTTCATTTTGTAATGTGCGTAAGTGTTTTATAATGCCATCTTGTGTTGCATACGGTTGCACAAATAGGCAAGAGAGGAAAGAACCTGGAATATCATTTCATAGGTAAGTTGTATTCTAATAATTGTTGTTGAAGTGGCCAGTGCGAATTGTAAACTTCGCTGCCTGTCTATAAATATTTAGTCATAGCTCTCAATGGGATGACTTTGTTCTCAAATTTTTGTTGGTGTAGTGTAGAAAATCAGCATACCTTGCTATTTTGCACATAACAGACTAGCATTACTTTTTAACGAGTGTTGAAAATAAGATTTAAAGGGGGTGTGTTTTACATCGTGGTTCAGTTAATTTAGTATTGCGCTTTCCTTCGTCACGTTGTAGTTTATACTGTATGATGAAATTAAATGTGTTAAATTATGCTATGCAATCTAGGAATCTTGATGAAGCAAACGATGTTACCGAAAATACAATTTGCGATTCAAATACGCGTGTGTGGGTATTTCTACATAGTTTGATTCTGTAACGGCCATTTAATGGAGATTGTAGTTAGGTCTAAATGCAGTCTGTACCAGAATGGTTTTGTTGTTCCATAAGGGACAAAGAATTTATCTATTACTGTTTGTAATTTCATGAGAACCAAGTTAGTGACAAAACCTGTATAGCGATGGAAACTACTTCCACTTCCAGCTATTCCCAATTTAGCTTACGATGTATGGTAAAAAAAAAGGTAACTATTTTTATTCTGGTCTAGGCCTCATTTTAACCTAACCACAAGTGGTAGTGAAAACAACTGAAATATCCATTCTGTATGTCCACCATGTAATTCATTGTGGCTTTGACAGAATTAATTTTTAGTATAGGTCGCATATCAACCCAATCCCAGTATATCCCGAAAACTAAGCAGATATCGAAAAATTTTATTCTTTATTTTGGATTTCTCTCGTCTTTTTAAATAAGAATCCGTCATCAAATTTGACTTTGACTAATTTTTTCTTCCGAATTTCAACCAAAACCATTTCACATTTTAGACAGAATATCTCGAAAACTAAGCATGATATCAAAAAAACTTATTCTTCATTTTTTATTTGGCTCATCGAGTTACATAATAATCCATCACCAGATTGCGACGTAACGTTAATCCTGGAGTCCCCTTGAGGTTTTTGTACATATACGCCATGTCTGTATGGGTTAGGCCATGCCTCCCCACTCCCCCCACTCCTCCTCCGCCCGGCTTCACTTCATTGCGTGGTGAAGGTCGCTTGCTTCGTCTCCATATATTTCCTTCCTCCATGATTTATAACACAACACTGATTAAGGGCTGATGAAGTGCGTTTAGTACCATTACCAGTATACAAACAGCTGTTTCTGAAGAAATACTTCCATGTATGGAGATACTGCAGTTTTTGTCAAGCAACACATTAAATAATAAATCATCTCGATTTGTGTTAAACTCTATTTAGAAAACAACTTTGAAGCTTGTGCAACTCTTTTTTTTTTTCTCGATACAAACATAGTAGTTATAAACGTTTTGTCAACTAGCTGGAAATTTTACGACGATCATCACTAAATTTGAATGAATGTTGAATAATGTGGCTGAACACCATAAAAGATTAGTGCTTTGTGTTGATTTCAATATTAACTTTCTCAAAGAAAGTAGTAAAAATCAGATTTATTGAAGACCAAATCATTCAATTTAATGCCAAAAGTAGACCACCCAAACAGGATATCAAAGCATCATAATACGCTTCTAGATCAATTATTTGTAACAGAAATATATCTATTCTTAAATATGAAGGTAATACATTTCAGCTGCACTGAAGATGAAGCACAAACCATGTCACTAAAGATAAAAAAAATAATAAATAGTAAAAATATTGTTTAGCAGAAAATTTCCGTAAGTTAACCTAATTTCTCTTATAACATGATTCCTAGAAAGTTTTCTATAATCAAATAAATAGAAATGACATCTTTAATCTATTTCACTGTACTTTTCCACACTATTTTATCTTATTTTTTCCAAAAAGGGGAAATGGTGTTAGAAATAACTGATAGCTGTACATATAAAATATCTGGAGACAGATTACTAGATACCGGATTATATTCAACACAACATGGTAGAATTATGCTTGAAAATATGCATGAAAAATGCTGAAACTATGCATGAAAAGTGTCAAAATAATCATAAATATATTATAAAAAATAATTTTTAGGATTTTTTATTTTCAAAACGGCATGCGATTAGTAAATACCTGAATAACATATTTATAAACTCGATAATTAATAATTATTTAACTTTTTTTTTTACTTTTTAAAACGTAAACAACGTAATATACAACAAACTAAAAAAATGAGAATCATCAGAAATCAATATCTATAGTGCAGTGAAAGTGAAACGAAATTACTCATAAAGATGCAACAAATACTTGTAATGCAAAATACTGCTATTACAGATGCAACTGATGCTGAAACACAGTACAATTACAAGCCAATGTGAATATCTAAAAATACAGAACCGCTGAAGATGCTTCAGAGAATGAAGCGACACGCGCACGGAAAATAAAAACAATATATTCAATTGCACTGGCGTGAAAATTATTCATAAAAAAATAGGGTACTGTTCCAAATATTCGTTAGTAAGATTGCTTCTTCCATCTCTCAAAATATTTCTAGAAGTGGATATGGACCGTTCCACGAGCAGTGTTTGAAATCGAGTGCTGTGTTAGAATTCATTGTTTCCGAAAAACGTTCACCCGTCCCATTACTTTTTTTTGCTGTTGTCATTCTTTCGTCTGGTTTGATGCAATCCTCCATCCTTTCCTATCCTAACATCTTCATTTCCACATACCCCTTACAACCCACGTCCTCAATTATCTGCTTCATATATTCTAATCTCTGTCTACCTCTACAGTTCTTACCTTCGACGGTACCCTCCACTAACACCCATCATTTCCAAAACTCGTTCATTTCTTACTTTGTCTGTCCACCTAATTTTCAGCATTCTTCTGTAGCACCACATTTCAAATGCTTCAAGTTTCTTTCTTTCCGGTATTCCTAAAGTCCATGTTACGCTACCGTAAAGTGCTGTGTTACACACATAGAGTTTTAAGAAGTTCTTTCTAATTCCTAGATCAATATTTCAAACTACAAGGTTTCTCTTTTTCATGAAGGATCTTTTTGCTGGTGCTATTCTGCTTTTAACATCATTCCTGCTTCGGCCATAGGTTGTAATTTTGCTTCCCATGTAACAGAACTCACCCACTTCTCCTATAGCATCCGATCCTATTTTTATATTTAATCTGCTAGTATTGGTATCATTTCTGCTACATTTCATCACTTTTGTTTTACTTTGATTTATATTCAGTCCAAAATCTTCCTTCAGTATTTTGTTCATGCCATTCAATAACTTCTCAATATCCTCAGCCCTCTCTGCTAACAAGACAATGTCATCAGCAAATCGTAGCATACTGATTTTTTCTCCCTGAAAACTTATGCCACATGGAAATTTTTCTTTGACTTTCTTCATTGCTTCTTCTACATACAAATTGAATATTAACGGGGATAGACTATAACCTTGTCTCACACCCTTTTTAACTGATGCATGTCTATCGTGATTCTCTACTTTTATTACAGCCACTTGATTCTTATATAGTTTATAGAGTATTCTTCTATCTCGATACTTTAGACCTGACTTCCCATTACTAAAACTATCAATTTGACACAAAGGTTCTAAGGCTGCGTCATTCTTCAAAATATTTTCTAACTTTAAGTTTATACAGGAATAGCTCTGGCTATGCGGATTTTATTCATTAACTGAATAGATTCAGTCAACATCAAACCTTGAGTTTCAAGCTTTCTAATGCTCGCCGGGTTTTTTTCCCCCTTGCAGTTATGTAGGAAAAATGAGTGTTAATCACAGCTATTATTTTAATACTAGAACTGTTAATTGCTTCCTTGTACTGACTAACTGTCATAGCCTCTCCACTATCAATGTCGTTTACTATACCTTTAATGTAAGCTTTCGACACTGTGCCACACACTAGGTTACTTAGGAAACTTAGCGGTTACGGCATATCTAGACAAATATGCGACTGCGTTGCAGACTTCCTGAAGGGCAGAACACAGTGTGTAGTTCTCGACGGCGAGCGTTCATCACTTACTGAAGTGGGGTCTGGAGTTCCCCAGGGTAGCGTGTTAGGGCCTCTGTTGTTTCTCATATATATCAATGATCTATG
The DNA here is from genome assembly GCA_031002005.1 of Vandiemenella viatica. Lineage (NCBI taxonomy): Eukaryota > Metazoa > Arthropoda > Insecta > Orthoptera > Morabidae > Vandiemenella > Vandiemenella viatica. The sequence goes on along the minus strand of JARYHS010005557.1, from coordinate 1,146,657 downwards.
CGACATAATAGGGGGGATGAAAAGATCATTTGCCGATGATGCTATTATTTATCGCGAAATCAAAACCCAGGACGACTGCGCTTTGTTACAAGACGATATTATGAAAATAATTGCGTGGTGTAAAGATTGTCAGTTGCAGTTAAACGCTAAAAAGTGCCAAGTCATGCGTGTAAGTAAAAAGGTGACACCATTTAACTATGAATATACAATTAATGGCACTGTCCTTAGAACGGTAGATTCCGCTAAATACCTAGGGGTAACAATTCGTAATAATTTGTCATGGAATGAGCATATCGAGAATGTAATGGGAAAAGCAAATCGTATGCTCCGATTTCTAGGTCGTAATTTAAATCAATGCACTCAGGAAGTTAAATCGATTGTATACAAGTCACTAGTACGTCCTCACTTAGAGTATTGTTGTTCTGTATGGGGTCCTCATCAAAAGGGGTTAATGGAGGCTTTAGTGATGGTCCAAAGAAGAGCCGCCCGATTCGTGACAGGTATATATAGTTGGAGGGAAAGTGTAAGTGCGATGTTGAAGGAGTTAGGTTGGGAAGACCTGGAACACCGAAGGCGTTGCTCTCGACAGAAGCTAATTGAAAAATTCACGACAGACGTATTTCGGAATGACAGCCAGCAAATATTGCAACCAGCAACATTCATATCTCGAAATGACCGCGAAAATAAGATAAGAGAAATCAGAGCCAGAACCGATTTATTTCTGTACTCATTTTTCCCACGAGCGATTAGGGAATGGAATAGAAAGGATTTACCGGGCGAGTAAACTTAAAATCCGACAGGAGTAGCTTTCAATAAAGCACTCCAGCCATCCTGATCTGGGTTTTCCATGGTTTCCCCAGATCACTCCATGCGAGTGCTGGGATGGTTCCTCACAATAGCCCATGGGCGCCTCCTGCCATATCCCTTATAACCCTTCCAAACCATAACCTCTTTTCGATAGGTGCAATGCACCCTCCTTCACACACTTTTAGTGAATCGCGAAGTAATAATAACAATAAAATAATAACGTCCTCAAAATGTTCATTGTAAAACAGTATGGTTTCAAACCACGTCTCCCAATTAGTTACCACTGGTTCCGCAGGTAATGGCACAAATGACAATTTTTTATAGGCATTATTACAAGAACATACCTTAAGAAACCAACTTTCTTTTGTGATTAAATCAGTTTATTTACGTTCCTAAATGTGGATCGCAGTTCTTCAGATAGTCGTTGTAAACTAAGATCTGTGCATCTAGTCGGTTTTGCCGGCTACAATGTAAGATTTTTTATTTATTAACTACGTACACAACCGAAAAATATTGTAAAAATAGCGAAAATATGCATTATCAATTGGTTTTAGGTAAAATATGCAATAACCGGTGAAAATGGGCTCAACACGCAAATGCATAAAATCTGGTCTGTAGAGATTAGATTGCTATAAGAGTAACCAAGTTAATCAAACTATGTTAAAAGGTAAATGAAATACAACATGCAAAAATTATGGCAAATTATAATTATACATAAAAAATAATAAAATAAAAGCTATGTGACTGGTTATCAGACAACAAACTGTAAGAAAGAACATTAAATTAAGTGCACCATAATTCAATAATTAGTCACTCATAAGTGATAGGTGAAGAATTTATCAAATTTCTATTGTTTTGCAGAAGAAAAGCAAACTGAAATAAGGAAAGTAAGTTGCTTCCAGTATTTCCATAACATATAGTATCACACTGTATCTAAATAAAAAAAACACTGTGATAGCGTTATAAGGATCATAATCACATTAAATATTTTTATTCATATGGACTAGATGAGATTCCAGATTTTATTTTGAAACCCTATGCTAATTGTAGCTGACCCTATGTCAAAGATCTGTAATACATCTGGAACTTCTCCTGAAGTACTCAAAACTAATAAAGTGACTCCACTGATAATAACAGATCCCTCTGATCAGCTCTGAAAATATAAGCCTGTATCCCAGTTAAGGGTTTTTTCAAAACTGTTAGAAAATCTCTTCCATAACAGCCTGTTTCATTTTATCAACAAATAGTCATCACTTTATATCCAACAGCGTAGATTCATGAAAAATAAATCTACTTATGCAGCAATTTATTAATTTTTAGACACCATTTTAAAATCTTTGGATTGAAAAGAAGTTGCCGCAAGTATTTTTCTGGACCTGTCAAAGGCATTTACTGTAGTAGAGCACAGTATTCTGTTAACTAAAGTGGAAAAATGGGAAGTAGAGGGAATAAAAGAGCCGGAGTAAGGCATGGCTTGAAAACTGTAAATAAATAATATCTGTAAATCAATAACAACAACCAGAAAAATGGTGTAAGGGAAAAGTTTCCTTCAGATGTTCAGATGGATTGTAAAGTATGGCATATCTGAAGGATTGGTGTTAGGGGCTATTTTATTTTAATTTATGTGGATGGTCTCACTAGAAATGTTCACCCAAAAGAAACTATTCAATTTGCAGATGACGCTCTTTTCCCTAAAAGTAATGAATTTAGAATTACAAGGAAATAAAATCGTGAGTGTGATGAAAAACTGGTTTGATCAAAATAAACTAATCTTGAATGAAAAATAAATTTTTGTCTACCCCACTCAGCTAAAACAAACAATAATCTAGTAGCCATAGAAGACAAATATCTAAAAACTGTTATAGAAACCAAATTTTTGGGATTATGGGTAAAACAGTAGTTGACATGAGATACACATATAAGCAAACTAGCAAAAAAATTGCCTGCAGTGTGTTATAAACTGAACAACCTTAGATATACCGTCAGTATTATCACAGTAGTTTTATTAACTTTAGACCCTATATATCGCCTAGAAGCTACTTCCATTTTCCTTAGTTTCGTAGTTATAAAACAATACACTTATATTAAATCAAATACATACAAGAAGCTACATAGTATTCATAGTTACATGAATTAAATTATAATAATTACTTCGTACTGTTTCTATAGATTTTTAACATCCACGATCTTCTTTGTCGTCTCTCGTTTTTTAATTTTTCTTTTTCTAAAAATAGGTTAGCCCAAAAGTTTTTGCCGACACAACCTCGACGTCCGTCATGCTTGCTTCTTCAAAACATTCAAGTGCACGCGCAAGCGTGTGGATGTCGATGTTTGGCTCCCCAAAATTAACCAAGCGCTTGTAGAGACTTGGAGTTTGTGACAAACGCCAAGCGTGCTGTCCCGTGGTAAACATAGCACGGTTGACATATCGGTGTACATTTGGGAGGAATTATTTTTAATGTGCATGAGCTAGCCCCATCTTCATTCTCAAATATCTCATTGTATATCTTCGAGTCTGTTTGTCCAGGTCACGAATCAACAATCAAGAAAAAGTTATTCTTTTCAACATACGACAGTAAAATGTTTTTTAAATGTTTTTGTAGATTTCTGTAGACATTTTCCCGGATTTTGAACACGTTACAATTACGTTTCTGCATTTGTTACGTAATTCTTCTACTCATTTTGATCTGTGGACCAAAATGGCCTGAAGGCTCTCGCATGCATAAAAATAAATGCGGAAGGATTTTTCCTGATGCTGTTATCGAATATTGTGCAGTATAAGAATGAGTTAACTGGTCCAAACTGTTTTTGGTTACTAGCAATGTCTTAAGTTAACTGATATTGACAACCAGTTTGGTCCGTATTAATGACGTAATAAAGATTACAATTTTGAATCGTCTGTACACGGAATTTTTCAGCACTCGCCATCATTTTTTCCATCGTTGTATGTTCCCTACAGCTGACATATTTTGTGATTCTGCGTTGTCGGATCCTGTATTTCTTTTTAAATCGTTCAATCCAAGCCGAGCTGGCGAGGAAATTGAAACTTTCCGATAAAAATGTAAATGCAATATTTATATCCCACTGCAGTAAATTCCTTGTAGTTATCTATGTTCAAAAATATTACTGGTTATTATTTTTGCCATTCACAAATTAGAATAATATTTTACCGTATTCATTACGCTTACTTGTTCCATATTCTTTATGGCTTCTATAAATTGCTCATATGTTTTTCCATATCTCAAAATGTGTACCATCGATGGCGATCATTTATGTGTTTCAATTTGCAACATCCGTTTGCCTTTAAGGTTTGCAACCTCCATTTAGGGTGGGCCATTGCAAGGGCAACGACTTTCTCATTATATGTCATGGGTACATAATCCGGACATGGCCTCCATGAATCCGGAGGTTGGTCTGAGAATTGTTGTGCAAGGCATGGATGGAGGAGAAGTGACGTTAAATCGGTGAAGCAGGCTCTAAACACTCCCGCATGGCGGCAGCAGCGGTATTGCGCTGCAAACATTGCGATGTTCCCAGTATATCCCGAAAAGTAAGCAAGATATCGAAAAAATTTATTCTTTATTTTCGATTTGTCTCGTCGTGTTACATAAGAATCGATCATTAAATTTGACTTTTGCGAAATTTTTCTTCTGTATTTCAACTCAAGACACCTCACTTTTGATACAGTATATCTCTAGAACTAGGTGAGATATCGAGAATTTTTAATCTTTATTTTTAATTTGTCTCGTCTTTTTAAATAAGAATCCATCATCAAATTTGACTTTAACCAATTTTTTCTTCTGAATTTCAACCAAAACCATTTCACATTTGGGACAGAATATCTCGAAAACTAAGCAGAATATCAAAAAAATTTATTCTTCATTTTTTATTTGCCATATCGAGTTACATAATAATCCATCACCAGATTGCGGCGTCACGTTTATCCTAGAGTCCCCTTGAGGTTTTTGTACATATTCCCCGTGTCTGTATGGAAGCGGCCATGCCCCCTCCACTCCGGCCCCACTCCTCCTCCGCCCTGCTTCACTTCAATGCGTGGTGAAGGTCTCTTGCGTCGTCTCCATATATTTGTGCAAGGGAATCTGTCTTCCGCTACAATCGCAGACTGCGTAGAGGGTAAGTACTGATCAGTTTACATATATAAACTGAAAAAGTAATATCTGGACTGCTTTCTTATGTAAACTCGCATAATTCATCAATTTCTCATGTGTAATCAGCTCGTCCTCAATAATGAGTTTCCTATCGGCCAAAATATCGACGATGGCTTCATATAATACATCGCCCATAGCAATAGAGGATGAATGAATTTCATCAGAAGGTGATTCTGTTAGCAAATTCGCGACTGACAAAAGCATTTTGCAATATTTATAAGCATTTGTCACTTCTCCTTTCATTTCTTCCATAAACTCCATTTTTTTCGATTGTTTCGATAAACATGAAATATACCTGTTTCATTAGAAAATACATAAACAATGGACTTATCAACAATAAACAATGATTTTCTAAAAAAAAGTTGAGACTGCATATTCTGTAATATTTTATATTTTAAAACTTATTTCGCATAATAGAAATTCGTAAATGAAATAAAATCAGCGCTCAATGGTTACTGCATATAAAAGAAGAAATAAAAATATTTGGCAGTATGGGGAATTGAACCCGGGTTCGCAAATTGAAAGGCCAGCGCAATATTGCACACACCAGGCTCAAGCTGTCAAATAATATACAAAAATTATGATATTTAAAGGATATTCACATATGTTTGGGCGTTAATTTCTCGATACCTAAGGCTCATTTTCAAAAAATTATTATAACATACACATATGGAGTAAATACCCTTCAACATATACTCGGGGAATTAGAAACTGTTCTTAACATGTCTGATGGTCCCCAAGTAAGTACTACTGATTTTGTAATACGAAACATTATGTGCTATAATAATGTAGATTCTCTGAATTAGGTGATGTGCGATTTCTATTACATCATGTCCTCTCTTTTTTGAGCACAAGTAATAAAAATTATGAATGGACAGATTCCCATCTAACATCGAACATCTTTGCAGCAATTGGAAAATATCAGCTGTGTGCTGTTCGTTTGCAGTAGTACTCTCCCAAGACAACTGCAGGAGGTGGTATGGAGCCAATAAATGCTGTGTATATTAAAGAAGAGGTAGGTCTGTAAAATTTACGTGTTTTTTGAAAGTTGCAGTAAATGCGTAGTTGAGTAGTATCCCACTACAACATGCACGCTTCTTTTATTGCCGCTGTGATTACTCTGAAATTTATTGTTCATGTACAATACTGAATGAGCACATTTTATTCATTAGTCTGCATCAGTTCAATCTTATGATGTTCACCATACTTTAAAAACGTCGTGTTTAATCGAATCAAAGTTATCACTAAATTTCGTTTCAGAAACCATGAATGTTTCGAAGAATTTGGTGGTTTAGTTGAATTTATTTGCTTATCTTTATTTGATTACTATGTCACTATAGTGAATCAGCGTGGAAGTTTTTTCACTGTGGTTTAAAACATTATTTCAGCAATTTGATGTTATTAATTTTTATGTGATAGGTATCAAACATTGGATAACCATTGGTTTTGTCTGTACTGTTCAGTAATTTCTGTCTAGCTGTTTTGTCTGCATTTATTTATTATTACCGGATTGAAAATATCTTTCAAATGACCCAAGCTGTTGAGTTGACCAAATCCCGTTTGTTTGTTAATTTCGTTGAATATATTTTTATTTTTCCTGGTTAGTTGAATTTAGTTAGTTCTGAATTTCTGGATGTGTACTGAAAATACATTAGACCTACATTGGTCAATATAAGAGCTTTCACTCATCGCAATTAAATTACTAATAATAGTTATGCGAGAGTTAAATAACGACATGATGACATAAGCCAGGTACTTTAAAATTAGTTGATATCCTCTTATTGCACTAATTTGTTAGCCATTGCAGCGAATAAGTAATGTCCTCTATTTTTATTTTGAATGTGTACTTCCAGTTTTGCAGTCAATGAATTGATATAGGCCTCATGCTTGCTTTGGTGTCCCATAGTTACTTCAGCCTATACAAGTATATAACATACCACATTTCACGGTCTGCCTTTGGCTTCAGTATGTTTCTTACTATGTCTCCTTAATTATATTAATACCAAGCTTTTTCTACAATTACGGAAGTTAGCAAATTAGAGATCCCTTTTTATTTATTTTTATTTGACACACTGTAATTTCATTCGATCTATACCGATATACTATATTACTCATTTGATGAATGACTTATTCCCATAAACTCAATTTAACTTGTACCAGTATGTGTTCTCTCACCCGAAACACTTGAAAGTAAATACTTCTTCTGACAGATGTAATTAACTAGATCAAAGGATAGTTGAAGACTGACTGACTACCTTATATGAAACAGGACTTGTTTGGTGAAGATTGCGAACTTCAAGGTGACATGGACAGGATGTCTCGCTGGGTCACTAAACATGAAATGAGGATAAATGCCAAAAAGAGATAGCGTATTAGGTAAACTGATTTTTTTTAAATAAAATGTTTTTATTTTTAGGAGCCGGAATTACTTGTTGATTCCCGAAGTGTAGATATCTTGCCGTAATATTTGATAATAAACCCAACTTGGCAGGACACACTGGGTAAGTGGTAGGAACAGGTTTCAAAGTACTTCATTTGTTGGAGAGGATTATGAAGAGAAGCATGGTTATAAAATGTTTTTACTACACAACTGATTGTGATGGTTCTAACCCCATTGAAAATTTTCCTACATATCTATTACAGCTTTTTGCATATTTTCACTTTTAAAATCCTTAACACACTGAGGTATATTATTAATTAGATCCTTAGGTAATTTTTTCCAGTCTATCACTCACCTATCTATCGAAGGAAGCTTTCCAGCTCAAATCCGTTGACAATTTGTTTTCATTTTCCTCTCATCCCTTTCACATGCTGCTTCTAAATCTTCCATCAATATTTACACAGGCAGTATATATGCCCTGTACATACACACAATTCTCTTCACACGTCATTATCCAACAATGACTCCCAATACAATTCTTTTATCATTTCAGTCCATAAGTGCACAGTTTCATAATTTTCACAGATAAATCTATTATCTTTTTTCTGCATCCCCTACAACTCTAATATGTGATACTCATATTGTTAGTACCATATCATTCCATAATACTGTAACAAGGGCCTGACCAAGGTTCTACAACCCATATCCCTTACTTCTGCTCACAATACACTCCAATAGATTCAAAACTCTGAACCTTCGGCCTACATATTTCTCAACATGCCCTGTCGTGTTTACCTTATTGTCAGCTGCTTTTCCCAGGTATTTTTTTCATCCTTCAACAAGCAATTATGCTCCCACTGAATAATCATACAAAACCCTTTTTCATCTATAACTAATGAGTTTACTCTACTTACCTATTATTTTCATACTCTACTTATTCATCTAATTAGATATCCTGTCTAGATCCCTCTACATTTTCTCACAATCTTTTCTTGGTGTAATCCTGTAATGTAACTTCTAAATGTAGGTCTACAGCAGATTCAATCATTAGGATAATGAACTGTAATGCACAAAATACTCTACCTTGCGGCACACCTATTTTTACATCCGTCTCCCTTGTTATTGTGTTATCAACTTTGACTCTTTTCTTCCTGCCTCTTAAGAATTCCTCTATGCAGCTAGTATTTATTCCAATAACAGCCTCCTCTTTTATCCCCACATCAAATTTATTTAGTAAACTTACGCTTTAGCTGGTTCAGATGGTATCCTATACTTCAGTATTACCTTTTTGGGTAACACATTCTTTTTTATGTGATGTGAAATTAATTACTAGTATACCATTCTCCTTTCGGAAGTGGAGTATCATGATATCAATGAAGTTTATATTTTGCAGAGAGGCTTTGCTTGGGCACCGCTGGTACCTTTTGACCATGCAGTCTATCTGCTTCCATCCTTACCACATTTTCTTCCCATTCTCACACAAAATTCTTCTCCTTTTTTTTTTCTTGTTGTTCTGCTATCCATCTGGTCTCATAGTTTCTGCCATTTCCTCTTTTCATATTCATTTAATTGTTTTAAACACCTCAACTGCAAAAATCTTTAAACAGCTAAGTTAACCTTACAGAATAATGGAAAGGGTAGTAGAAGAGATAACAGGTGAAGATCAGTTTGGGTTTAGGAAAAACCGCAACACAAGAGCAGCAATTTTGGCTTCAAGATTAATACTCGAAGGGGGGATCAATAAAAACAAAGTTACTTTTATGGCTTTGTTGGTTTAGAAAACGCTTTCAATAACGTTAGCTGAAACAAGGAGTTCAAAATTTTAATGAATTCGTGTCTAAGATATTGAAATAGAATACATGATATACTAAATAAGAATCAAGCGGCTATAAAAAATAGTAGAGAATCATGAGAGACATGCAACAGTTAAAAAGGGGGCACCCACAAATTATGTGATGTGTTTTTTCCGGATTTCTGGACCCCCCTCCCCCCTGGTGATATTTTGTGACATCTGGCTGGCCTCCCCCACCCCCTAGAAACTTTTGTAGAGCTTTTTTTTTTTTTTTTGGCTCTACTGTCCAAAAAAATTTTGCAAAATCTCATGTGAGATTTCCGGAAACCCCCCTATTTCACCTCATGTAATTAATGGATGTCCCCAAAGGATGTGAGACCAGGTTGTAGTCTGACTCCGTTAATATTCGTCTTGTATGTAGAGGAAGCGATAAAGGAAGTAAAAGAAAAATTTTGATGTGGCATAAGTGTTCAAGGATAAATTGCTGATGACATTATCTTGTTAGCAAAACAGGCGGAGGATATTGAGAAGTTACTGAATGGCATGAACAAATTACTGAAGGAAGATTTTGGACTGAATATAAATCAAAGCTAGACAAAGGTGACTAAATGTAGCAGAAATGACACCAATTATAGTAGATTAAATATAAATATAGGATCAGTGAAGTAAGTGAATTCTGCTACTTGGGAAGCAAAATTACAACCGATGGCCGAAGCAGGAATGATTTTAAAAGCAGAATATCACTAGCAAAAAGAACCTTCATGAAAAAAAGAAATCTTTTAGTTTCAAATATAGATCTAGGACTTAAAAAGAACTTTTTAAAACTCTATGTGTGTAGCACAGTATTTTATGGCAGCAAAGCATGGAGTTTAGAAATACCAGAAAGAGAGAAAATTGAACCAATTGAAATGTGTGCTACAGAAGAATTAAGCGGATAGACGAAGTATGAAATGAACAAGTTTTGGAAATGTTGGGTGAAGAAAGAAGCTTGTGGAAGAAGCTTACAGAAAGAAGAGACAGGCTGGTAGGTCATATTTTGAGACATGCTGGATTGGTTAATTTTTTAGTGGAGGGAACAATTGAAGGTAAGAACTGTTGAGGAATGCAGAGATTTAAATATATGAAGCAGTGAGTTGTAAGGGGTATGTAGAGATGAAAATGTTAGCACAACGTAGGAAGGGATGGAGGATTGCATCAAACCAGTTAAATGACTGCGTAACATATATCTGTCTAGTGTTTTCCTGTAGTTACAAAGGAAATATTTGTGCTGTGCTATATAACTGCAATTCCAGAGAGTTTATGCTAACCTCTCAGGACACCAGTTAAGTAGCATTAGAACATAGTATAATGTTTGCATCTATTTTAACATATTAAGCTTTAACATAAAAACCGAGCGTGGTGGTGTAACGGATAGCGTTCTGGCCTCGCATTCGGGAGGACGGCGGTTCGAATCCCCGTCCGGGCATCCAGATTTGGGTTTTCCATGGTTTCCCCAAATCACTCCAGGTGAATGCCGGGATGCTTCCTTCAAAAGGCCATGGCCGAATTCCTTCCCATTCCTTGCCCCCATCCTTTCCCGTCTCTAAAAGACCACGTTGTTAAAAAGGGACGTTAAACTGTTAAAAAAAAAAAATTAACATAAAAATAGATGCAAACATGGTATAGTTGTGTGGGTTTGTTCTTCAATGTTGATCACCATAGTCAGTTATCACAGTATAAAAATGAATAGTGCTGGAGATGATTTGTTTATACAATAGATATTTCTACTAAGATCTTTACCTTATTATTTGTTTCTCTGTGTACAAATCACTCTGTTTTATACTTTTTCAAATAAGTTCAACTAATTTAAATTTTCATTTACAGCCTATATTATCATGGTAGTATTATAAATTTCTTCCACTGTTGTAGATTGTATCAGAAGACAGTAATGAAGGGGACACAGCATTGGAACTTGTGCCTGACAGGTATGGAGAAACCATCTATTAAGGAAGCAGTTACTACATTATCACATTATCATAAGATTTATTTCTATTTAAAATAAAAAAAAAATAAAAAAATCTTTATACAGTATTGGATAAGACAATCTTGAGCCTTCCACTGGTGGAGCACCTCCATTTAATGTGATGTTACAAAGTCAATCTTCGACTATGAAAAAGTTGCATCAAGTTAATGCACCCTACTGTTAGGAGACCTGGGAATGTTCGTTATAGGAAACTTCAATTTTTTCAAATACTATTTTTCTGTGTAGATGCCACTATTACCTAAACATTTACCATACCCATGCCAGTTTCTTTTAAAAAAAATCCTTTGTCTTAAAAACGACTTACTAATGCATGTAGATAAATAAATATAAAGTCTTGTGTTTGGTTCCCAATGGCAAAATATTTTTTTTTTGAGAGACTTAGAAAAATAAGTTTCACAGAAGAGAAACGTGAAGATCTGAGTGTACGTTTTTTTTATGTTTTATGTCTGTAACAGTAGAAGCCTGAGACCAAGCAATTGAGTGATGGAGATCACTTTTTACATTCTAGCTGAGCTAAGAAAGAGACTGCTTGTTGCATATTAGAAACAATTCACTAATAAAACTTCCATAAATCACCTTATCAGTATAAACAAAAGGGTTAGGTAAATTGATGTGTAGGGTAGGTTGTTTTGTTCACACCTCAAGGTTCTCACACAATTTATATATATATATTTCACCATATATTCAGGACAGGAGATGCTTTCGAGTGGATTTAATGCATTGTGATAACCTAATTGACAAAGACTAAGTGGGAAAAATTAGTTATGTTACTGAGGAAACATCATCCATCAGGTGGATAGATCACTATTACAATTACCCATTTTTTATACCAACTCACATTCTTTCAAGTTCTTCTATCTGCTTTACACAAATCAGTTGGAAATCAGATAAAGTTGTTAAACATACCACGACAATGGCAGCCATTATCTTTAATTTAATTTAATTGCAATGGAGCACAGGCTCCGGTGGCAATTTCCCTACACACCCATCTTCCCCCTATCCTGCACCTATCTATATTTTCCCTCTACAAATTTTAACTTTAAATTCTTTCAAAGTTTTCGGTAAATTATTCATCATTTCTCTTGGTAACTCATTCCAATCCCTGACACCCTTACCTAAAAAAGAGAATCTTCCTACACTCTTGTGCCTGAAATCGAGTGCCAGCTTGTGGTCATGGTCATCTTTTACCTTCCATGCACTACTTTTCATACCTATTGCAATATCTTTCCATGCCTCATCACCAGTATATGCCCTGTACACTTCCATGACCCTCCTCATCCTCCTCCTGTCTTGCAATGAATCCCATTCCAGCTCCTTTATCATATCTGTCACTGATTGCATTCTGCGATAATTTCCAGAAACAAATCTAGCAGCCCTTTTTTGCACCCTCTCCAACTCCTGTATTTGATACGTAAAATGAGGGTCCCATACTACACTACCATATTCGAGCAATGGTCTGACCAAAGTTTTGTAACCCAATTCCTTGACTTCTCTCGTACATTTACTATACTTATCTCAATTACTTCTTCAAAATCAATACCACCATTCTTCCTATCTGATGATCTGAATAAGTAACCCCCCTCCCTTACTTTTGTACCTGTTGCTAACCATTCATCTATAATTTGCATTGCAGTTTTAGCTGCAATACAAATTTCGCATTTAGTTTAATCAGAAATGATGTTTATGTACCATATATAATTGTTTTATATAAAATAAATCTACGACTTGATAAAATTTAAGTTTCTTTTAGTTTTTGAATGCACGTTTTTACCTCTACCTAATAAATGATGACATCTTTTGTTTGATGTCACTTAAATATTTATCAGTCCAGCATCAAAATACAGCTATCAGTCAGAATCAGTGGTCAAATAAACAAATCAGTGGCTGCCGTTGTTATTTCCAGTTACTACAGTCAAGTAAGGAACTACTGTATTATTAGAGTGAGTAAAAGTTTCCATCATACCACAACCATATCTGTCCTGCACACCCATATTCCCTGGCCACTGTTGATTTTTTTATGTGCTTACCTGTCTAGTTATATAAGCTGAGTCTGTATACTGCTGTTGACAATTGTATTATGTTTGTTTCTTAATCTTAATTATCAAAGTATCAAAGAATATAGTATATTTGTGCTTCATAACTGTTGTATGGAAGAAAATTAATTTTCTAAGTGAGTAAATGATATTCTATGCTGGATAACATTAACCTTTCTTCCACTTTTTGAATGTCAGTTTTACTCCTTGTTTTTTGACAAATTAACTCTGTATATTGGAGCATATCAAGTGATGAAAGTTGATGATACCTACAAGATCTGTTGTTACATAAAATTTTCAGTTATTGTATTAAATATAATGTTTTAAAATTTTATGCTATAATTGTCACTTGTATCATCCCTAGTACAATATATTTCTGATGTTGTATAATTTTATTTAATGTGTGGTAGTATATAATTTTTTACATAATCAGTGTATGAGACTATTCCTATTATTTGTAATATACCTCCTTATACTGTTTCCTTAGGCATGAAGTTACTTTCAATAGACAATTTATGACTTTTATTAAAATTAGCACCTCACCAATGACTGGTAATTTATTCAATATTTTTGTCCATACTTTTTTGCAGCACCATAAAAATAATTGTTTTACTAATATAACTGTTTAGTAAGGAGCATTACATAACAACTGTGCCACAGAGTAAAGTATTATAGTTTATGTTTGCTATGTTCTATTATAGTTAATAATTAGTTACATAAAGTTTAGGATGCTCGTATGAAATCATGTTAATATTCACAATAACTGTAGAGACTTTATCTATTTTTATACTCTTTAAATGTATTCTTTATCCATCTTGAAACATCTTAAATAATATTCCTTAATACATAAAATTGCATTTTCTTTTCTCTAGAGAAAAGGTTAAATTTCAACAGGGAAGTCAGTGTGGTGGACAAGATGTTTTCCTAGAAAAATCTCCACACCTTACAACTTACCATAATAAACAGGAATTGTTATTTCAACGTGGTTGTGCCTTTTGTGGACAGAAATTTTCATCTTTTAGTTCTCTAACAAAACATGTTTTCACACATGTCTCAGCCATTTCCAGCCCATTATATGTCTGTATGAATTGCTCTGAGGTATTTGAAGATTTGAATGGACTTCATCTCCACCAGTGCTACAACAGGTCGCAATTTCAGTCGACAAATTTGGAAATATGGTAAGTCTGATCCTCCACATTTTAGTTTCATGTCACACTGATATTTTTTACTGAACTAAAAGTGATTACTAATCAAGCTAACAATATCTAAAGCTATACATCTGATGAAGACAGCTGTCAAAAATTGTCTTCTTATGATGCTGCTATTCGGCTGAACTACAATGAAGATTTCATTGCATGAATAAGTGTACACCTGATAAGATATAACCCAAAGTTTTTAAATTCTATTACTTTCAATACAAAAGTCAATTTTTTAATATTTTTAATAATCATGTTTGTTATTTATCATTTTTAATACATCTGACTAAGTAACAAAACTAAATTCTTCCTATTTCAATTTTAAGCATGTTTCTAATATTAAAAGAAAAATATTTTACCTAGAAAATACCAAAATTGACATCAAACACAGTTTTCTATGATGAAAACTAAGAAAATTGCAATTCTATTAAGAATCTACTTTGACTGTATCAGGTGAACTTGCGGTTATTTCTCTTTGCCATGCCACTTGTTGCCAACAATCATTCAAATCCGCAGTCATAAAAGTAGATCTTCTCCCTATTTATTCTGTAGTTCTACACCATGATATCCCTATTAACTGTTTAGTATTTTACTGCTCTGTTATTTAAATCTCCTATTATGTTATATACTGTCTTGATTTCTATCTCTAGATTTTGTATTCATTCTTCTTTCCCTTCTGTGTCCCCTCCTTGGGATCTATATATTTATATGATAGCTACTATCTTTCCATTTATCATGATGGACAGTTTCAGTATCCAGAGTCTGTACCTTTTTTTCTATTTCCTTACTTCCATGTCATTTCATTTTGTTTCACTTAATCATATTATATTTTTCTTCCTCTTTTGTTACATAGACAACTTTCTGTTCCTTCCCCTTTAGTGAAAAGATATTGATTGTTGTTACTTGTAGTCCAGTGTACTGTTAAGTCGATCCTTGCTGAGGCTATGCTTGGTTATGAAAGCAAGCCCAATCAAGTATCAGCTTCCTGGGCCTGCTGTAGCTTAAGCATACCCACATTGCCTGTCATTTTTCTTATTTTATTGCATTAGTGTAAAATCAATATTTATCAGTCATTACTTTACCTTCACAAAATTGGACTTCTTATATTTCGGTCACTTTAATAGGATTTTGGTGTATTCACTGTCTAAGAAACTAAAATATACATTAATGCAATCTAGCCAATTACTGCACATATAGAAACTGGCTAAATTATGTAATCCAGTGATCTTCCAATATGGCAAATCTACTCATTGCAGTGATAAAAAATTAATTGTTGAATGGCTATTATACACCATTATTGCATAACTCGATAGTAGTTTATCTGTAAGAAGTGTAATGAAAATTAGACGGAGAGTTCAACAGTTAAGATATTACTATAGTGGAAATGTACAATAGTTTCTAAAAAAAATAAAAAAAATAAAAATTTCAGCTATGGCAACTATGTGTCTGCACTTTTTAAAGAAACTGATAGTAAAGCATAAAAATGAACAGCAGTATTTGAATCCTTGATGATAACATTGTGGACTGTGATTAAATACTTTTAAGTTCCATTTGTAATGTTTTGTAATATTTAAAAAATGATTTCTGCTAATTTGAAAATCATGGAGACTATTCTGGAAAATGGTTGAAGTGGCCTTTCTGCCTTTATCTGTATTGAGTGACGGGTTTATTATCCTTATCCAGTGCTGCCAGCCACTTGACTTCGTATATCTGTCGATGGCCGCTAAAATTTCGGTAGATTGGGTACAAAAATCCAGAGACACTTTAACTGAAACACTGAAACAATAACACTTTTTTATTTCCAGGTCTTTAAAATTCGAAATACAAAATAATATTCTATTTTGAAAGTAAGAAATATTGTGAGATTGAAGGCTTTCACGGCGTATCGATGAAATGTAGTCTTCACGGGTTTTCCGCTGGTTCTCCCTGCACAACATCCAACCTGAAGATGGCGGCAAAGTCAGCCGCCAAAAGCTCGTTGTCGCATTTCAACAACATACGGCGGAAAACCCGTGAAGACTACATTTCGTAAGAAATATTTCTGAACATGTTTTATACAGCGTCACTTTCATCACTGCTGCTGTGCCCAACATTCTTTTTTAATTTAGCGATCATACATGTTTGTTGACATTAAATTTAGCATATCTTCTGTAAGAACAAACGTTAAAACTGCGGCGCCTTTGATTCTCGGGTATTGGTTAGGCCTTCTCGGAAGTGACTGCTTAGTAAGCCATGCCAACGAACGTGTCACCGTGCATAAAGAGTGTCCCGATAGTTTTGTATTACGGTCCTTTAAGATCTATAATCAAACAAAATATGAGCTTTAATTCAATTGTTGATTCACACGAGTGGTTGCAAGGAAACTATTCACAATTCTGTAATACATTAACACTATACGCTCAAAGTTCAACAATGCACCAATATAAGGAAAAATCAACAACTAATAAAAGTATAAAAAATCCGTAGATATTGTAACGAAATCCAAAAATCCTAAATTTTTATTAAAGTCCATAGATCTATGGATAAATCCGTAGACTTGGCAGCACTGTCCCTAACCATCTTTACTTAAATAAATATCGTTTTATTGTATATAAGAAATTTCTTGATCAGTCTTAAGAATATATTATTTATGTATGACATACCTACTTGGATATATCTTTTTATAGGTGTGATTATGTTCCCACACATGAAGAGATGAATACAAGTGAGCAGCGTTATACCTGTGGCATCTGCGGAAAATCATTTATGGAGTGTAATAGCCTTATAAAGCATAAAAGAATCCATACTGGAGAGCAAACCTATGGTTGTGAAATGTGTGGAAAATGTTTTAAGGTATCTAGCCACCTCACAAGCCATAAAAGAATTCACACAGGTGAGCGGCCTTATGTATGTGAAATTTGTGGAAAATCGTTTACAGTGTCTAGTAGTCTTATACGTCATAAAAGAATCCACACAGGAGAGCGACCCTATATTTGTGAAATTTGTGGAAAATCATTTAAGCGTTATAGTAACAGTAAAGCACATGCAAAAATCCATGCAGGGGAGTATCCATATTCCTGTGAAATATGCGGTAAATCTTTCATGCAGTATGATAACTTTATTACACACTCAAAACTCCATAAATCCGCTCAATCTTATTCTTGTGAAATTTGTGGAAAATCTTTTAAGAAGTCTTGTAACCTCAAAGAACATAAAAGGATCCATACAGGTGAAAGGCCTCATGCGTGTGAATTTTGTGGTAAAACCTTTACGGCACCTGGTAGCCTTGTAAAACACAGAAGAATCCATTCAGATCAACGGCCTTATGCTTGTGAAATTTGTGGAAATTCATTTAAGGTATCTAGTCAACTTAATGATCATAAAAGGATACATACATGTGAGCGACCTTATGCGTGTGAAATTTGTGGAAAATCATTTACAGTGTCCAGTAGCCTTACAAAACATAAAATAATCCATACTGGCAAGCGTCCTTATGCTTGTGAAATGTGTGGAAAATCATTTACACTGTCCAGTAATCTTATAAGGCATAAAAGACTTCATACAAATTAGTGGCCTAATGCTTTTAAATTTTGTGGAAATTTTGTTTACCATAAATATTGACCTTCTAAGGAATAAGAGAATTCATATTGGTGATTTAAATAATGCTTGAGGAACTGGTGAGAGCCTTTTGCTTGTGAACTTTGTGAAAAACATTTTTGTGATGTTATAATCTTATGGTGCACTGGAAAAGCCATTCTGCTGATCTGCTTTTGGATTCAGTCATTTTATGAATATAGTTATTGAGTGATAGATTATATAAGATACACCATTCTTTTTGGCTTTTTTTGTGAAGTATATAAAATCTTTTAATACTATTTAGTATCTTAGGATCATTAATATTTTTACAGGGCTCAGAACAGTGTGCCATAAAAGGCTGTTGTATTGTTGTGGAGTTTGTAAAAGATCACAAATATTGTCTAGCTATCATATGCAACATGAAATAAACTTATACAATGAGCAGCCAAATACTTTTGAGTTTTATACAAACATATTTTTGTAATCTGTTGCTTTTATTTTGCATAGTAAAGTATATTAAGATGAATAGCCTCTGAAGTGTACAGTAAATGGATTAAAATGAGCTATCGGGGAATATACAGACACAAATAGTTTTGTACATGCCTTATTGGGAAAATATCGACTGGTAGTTATGATTTATTTAGACTTCACTTTTATCATATTGTTTAATTTTGTTTTCTTAAAACTGAATGATTACTTGTATTTTTTTCTTTATTTCAACTGAACATAGTATTAATGTTGTTTAATGTATGTAATAAATAAATATGTTTCTATAAAATATACAAGTTAAAATCTATGTTAGATATATTTTCATCTCACAATTACTTGCATTGTATATGTCGAAATTACAGTTGTCAGAATTTTTTTTATAATTGTTTTCTAGTTTTTATTTTTGTTTCAATCAACTAGAATATTATACAAATATATAAACCATATTATAGTGGTATTTATATATTTTATTTTTGGGCTACAGTATTGCAGAATAATGGTTGAATTAAGTCTAGTGACAACTATCTTCTAATATACTTAATATTTTTTGAACTGGTGACTTAGAGGTAACTAATTCAGTAAAGCATTAGTGATTTAATCCTAACTACATTTCTGATTTAAAACTGGTAAAATTATTTGCTATACAAAACCTCTAATATTGATACCATCACGAAAACTGTAAGTGGTGATGTCAGAGCTTTAGTTAGCAGGTTTTTGGGTTTCTGCCAGTATGTATATATTTGATTATAAAGTTTGTTTACTGGAATATAATGACTGTGTAAAATTTCTACTTTGATACACTGAAGAGCTAAAGAAACTGGTATAGGCATGTGTATGCAAACACAGAGATATGTAAACACTCAGAGTACAGCACTGCAGTCAACAACACCTTTATAAGACAACAGGTGGCTGGTACAGGTGTGAGATCGTTTACTGCTGCTACAGTGGCAGGTTATCATGATTTACGTTGGTTTGAACGTGGTGTTATAATCAGTGTATGAGAGATGGGACATAGCATCTCCGAGGTAGCGATGAGGTGGGAATTTTCCCATTGACTAGTTCACAAGTGCACTGTAAATATCGGGAATCCGGTAAAACATAAAATCTCCGACATCACTGCGGTCGGAAAAATATCTTGCAAGTACGGGACCAGTGATAACTGAAGAGTATCGTTCAATGTAACAGAAGTGTAACTCTTCCACAAACTGCTGCAGATTTCAATACTGGGCCTTCAAGTGTCAGCGTGTGAACCATTCAACCAAACATCATTGATATGGGCTGTCGGAGCTGAAAGCCTACTTGTGTATCCTTGATCAGTGCACTACACAAAGCTTTACGCCTAGCCTGGGCCCGTCAACACCGGCATTGGGCTGTTGATGATTGGAAACATGTTGCCTGGTCTGACAAGTCTTATTTCCAATTGTATCGAGTGGATTGACATGTATGGGTGTGGAGACAGTCTCATGAATTCGTAGACCCTCCATGCCAGCAGGGGACTATTCAAGCTGGTGGAGGCTCTGTAATGGTTTAGGGCATGTGAAATTGGAGTGATATGGGACCCGTGATGTGTCTAGATACGACTCTGACAGGTGACACGTACATACACATCCTGGCTGATCACCTGCATCCATTCATCTCCATTCTGCATTCTGACAAACTTGGGCAATTTCATCAGGACAATGCAACATCCCACACATCCAGAATTGCTACAGAATGGATCCAGGAACATTCTTCTGAGTTTAAACACCTCCGCTGGCCACTAAACTCCGCAGACATAAACATTATTGAGCATATCTTGGATGCCTTGCAATGTGCTGTTCAGAAGAGATCTCCACACCCTCGTACTCTTACGGATTTATGGACAGTCCTGCAGGATGCGTGGTGTCAATTCCCTCCATCACTATTTCAGACATTAGTCGAGTCGTTGGCATGTGGTGTTGTGGCATTTCTGCATGCTTGTTGGGGCCCAACATGATATTAGGAAGTTGCACCAGTTTCTTTGCCTATTCAGTGTATATATTATGTGATACTGTTTTGAATGATTGTATAAAACCTTTGAGTGACAAACTGAGTGTGATACCAAGTATTTTAATTGATGACATTACCACATTATATCGTGCCAGCCATTGGTGCTTTGAAATTGTTTATTTTATTGAGTATAATGTTAAAAACTTTTAGTTTTTTCTAATTTAATTAAATATTATTTACATTTAGTTGTAAGTATTTTTGAACAATTTGTTAGAGGTTATAAAAACGGTTTTCTGTGGTTTTTTTTGTGTTTATATGATAACGCTCTAAAAGCAATCAGCAGAGTCGTTCGGAACAATGATCATACCTATCTACTTTTTCATTTAAGGCTAGGTTACCTTACATCAAAATTGAGAAAGTCAAAAACTCAAGAGGGAAATAATAATCAAAGTAAACGTTAAACATGTACTAAGACTACTACAATGCAATACGATTCCGTGTAATATTGTAAGGAAAATATTTTTTATCAATATATCATATATAGCAATTTACACTTTAAATGCTGGCCATAAAAATAGACCAGAATGAGACCAGTAACACAGGACTACTTGCAATTGACAGTTAACAGGTATTTATCAGTAGTTAGTGATTAACAAATATTTTAAATAATAATATTAAATTTAAATGTAACTATAATCTATTTGCATAGTAACTGACATTAACCTCTTGAAAACATAGATTTCAATTCGGAACTGCAATGAAAGATGCGCGAGAAGTGTGAACAGCTATAGGTAGGGCTAGCTTTTGGTTCCAACTCTGGCTGCGGCCGCACGAGACCTGTGGCGTGCAGATACAGGTCCGGCCGGACACAGGTCTGGCTCGCACTCGGATGTACAACCATCACTACCACAACTGATATGGGTCCACAGAACCGTATACATCTGGATCTACCCATCCCTAGTTCTCAGTACTAAGTTAAAATTACTCATGTTTTTCATGACGAGAAATCTATTTGTTAATATTTTGGATATATGTGGTAACCCTTTTTTACTTCTTTTCACACAAGCAGAAGATATGAGTGAAAGGCCGGTAACTCTTAACACCGAGAGAACCTCTAAATAGCGTCCACTGTTTTGTGAGGTATTTGTAGCCGATGATAAAGTTGCTTTGCTCTGGACAAAATCCAAGGTCACTTCAAACAATTTTGTCCAACTTTCTGCGCGAACATAAATACTTAAACGCTACCGACAGGATCACTTTCCTCTCCATGCAGTCTTTATCTGCCATTAATGAATTAACTTTAGAAATTTCAAAGACAGTATCTTCACAATAAGTTCTTAAACATTTTGTAACTGATTGTGAGGTGAACTATTTGGTACGGTGTAGCTGCTGACTGATGGATAGCACAAGAGATCAATAGCTGGTTTTGTCACCGTATTTAGCTGTGTAAATGGAGTCGCAGGTAATTCTATAGACGAACACTACACAACTAGAAAAGAATTGCAGCATGCGATTGGAGCAGATTAACAAATTAAAAAGTAAAGAAAATACAACCAGGGCTTAAGTTCCATGGCTGTTATGTTAAATTCGAATGGTATCTGGACCATTAAAATTTAAACTTTGCCAAAAACAGAAATTAAAGCAGAGGTGATTTTAATTAAGTATTGTAGTCATTACCCGTTTTTTTTAGAACATGTAAAAAATAAATGTGATAGCGCTCAAATATAATACTATGGTGTTAGCTGTATAGAATTGTAGACAGAAGCTTCCTTGTTTTAATAAAAAAGAAATTGAAGTGATTAATTTGAATACAGATTAAACTACAGTACAACAATGGAAACAGAATATAAGTTGTTGTCATTTACTGGACAAAACAATTTCAAACTTCTATATACTTTCCTGCATATTAATATGATTGGCAATAATCATTGTCGTAATAGATAAATAATATAGCATTAACCATGGAATAGGTCAAGTCACCAAAAAAAAGTAAAAACTGTATAAAATTTTGAATAATTTGTGAAAATGGCAGAAATTTCCAAAGGTACAAAAATTAATATATTAATAAATAGATGTTCAATACCAAAATGAATGTATTAGCATTTATAAATACGGGGGAACTAAGCAACCACATAGTAGTATGATATAAGATAAACATATGGTAAGAGATTAGAATGAATTTATCTATCATGACAAGAAAATTGTATGCGCCTGTGGTGTACAGTAAAAACAAAGCCAATATTCATATATTTAGCTGTAACTGGCTGATCTTATCGTGTTACATCTGTGTAACATAACTGTGTTTGCTTGCACTGTCACATGACGGGCATCAGAAGTTGATGCCATCTATTGACTTACATTCAGCAGTGTTACACACGAGGTGTTCATAACCGCGCAGTCACAATAATGCAACATTGAAAATCAAGTAAGCCACAAAGGTATTAAGTAGCTCAATTAAGTATCTAATAATAAGAAAACGAGTTTGTCAGCCTTGCTGACCTAAGCGGTAGTAAACAGTAATCACTGCTGTACGGAAATACAAACAAATCATCAGCAAACGCATAAACATATTGACAGGTGTGGTAACTACAAAACGCCTGGATGAGTGTTTGCCATGCCCTATTTGGATTAAAATCATCCACCACATGGATTGTAATTTTAATATATTAACTGCAAAGCAAGTGTAGGTAAAAACCGATGATCTGTTAATCGCATGTGTTTCAGTCCATCACCAGATGGAATATTTAATACCCCTTCCTGCACACAAAAGAGCATCTGAAGCCCACCAGAAGTAGAATAATATTTTGAGTTACTTATTATAGTCCACAACTATAATAATCTGTATTCTTATAACATGTAAGTCAGTGTAGTTTACATCCTAGTGATGAAATAGATCAAAAAGGTAAGGAGTGATGTTCTGTCATAGTACACACAGTGAAATATATAGCTCAGAATCTCTATGCACATGCTAAAATACATTTGTAGCTGTAAAAAACACTACTACTTTCATATTGAGAAATAATGCATGTTGAAAAATCTATGTATCGGTAAAAACTAGAATTTTGAAAGCCAACTTGTATGAACTAAAGGAATCCTTTTTACCGAGCAAAGGGAATTTCTATGAAATTATACTGGCCCCTGTAATGTTGGGTGTAAGGTGAGATTGAAAATGCATAGAAACAGCATTTTTATTTAGTTTGAGTGAAAAACTGCTTCAAAGAATCAGCAATTCTTTGTCATTAAGCTGTGGTGTATAGCATTCTATGTTCTGTCTTTCAGAATTACTTGTGAAGGACGAAGCAACGCTGAGGCAACGTAGCATTCGTAGATCATAACAACAGCGATCATCATCGTTATCATCAATAACTCTCTCTTGTCGGGTTAGAATTCCTGTGGTTGGCGTTTTTATTTGCAGCATTTGTTTTTTTCCTCTTTTGTTAGATTTTTGCAGCTTCAGGTTAATTTTTTGTATGGACTTAGGCAAGAACGTTTGTTTAGTTAGCGGTTCTCAAACGATTTCTCACACTCTCCCTTCCATCAGAAGAAACGTTCGCATGCCACCTTCCCCATGTCAAAATTTTACTGTTAAAAAAGTAAATTCCTACTTCTCAGTACTACCAAAGAAATATCAGATGAAGCTCACTAAGCATGTGATGTCAGAATAAAGCTTTCAAATTCTAAGAGGTGACGAAAGAGACGGTGTATAATTAGCGCTCTGTTCGCACGAGCGGCGAAACTACCTCCCACCCGTGCCCTCCTTGAGGTGCCATGGAAACCCTCTATGTTGGGAGCATCCCCTCCAGTTTGGAAACCTATGACTCAGACCGTGGGTTCCCAACGTTTTTCGGCCTACCGCCTACTTTTCGGAAAACTCACTGCCACCCTTTTGAACAAAAAACAGAAAACGGAACACACCATTTAAAAATTAATGTAACCCATAGGGCTCCAAATCATTGGCTCGTAAACCAGTTTTTGAAACAATGATTCGATGGCATCCCTCTTAGGTGAAGTATACAACACCATAGAGGTATGAAAAATAAAGACATAGTTCTACAAATTCCTTAGTAAAAAGACATAAATAATGTCACAGTTTGATTAAAAAATACGCATTAGAAAAAAATATTAATTATAGGGCTAAATTTGGTGTAATTATACTAATTTTTCGATATTTGGAGGCCTTTTGTAATCAAAAATTTTAAATCACCACGTTCCACAACAGAAATTCTTTTTCTTTTATTAGTTAGCAAATTTCTGACTAGGCTAAATCCTCTTTTAGCAGTATATGATAATGGAAATATAATTAAAAACTTCTTTGATGCAGCCCTTAAAGCCAGATACAATACTGGAAAGCATAGGGTTGGTGGTAGGTCTCCATTCCTCACCCCCCACCCGACTTTTCCTTTGGACTAAATCGCCCCCTATCATCTCTTCGGCGCCCACTGGTGCGTGCTGCAGCCCTCGTTGGAAACCACTGGCTGAGATCATAGCATTTGGGTTTTCCTGCTGTTGTTGCTCACGGCACTGTCCTATGGGCTCACAGAAAAGAATTTCTGGGCGTTGAAATACCGCCAGTCTATCACAACATCAAATTTGCAATAAAATAACTTTCAAACAGAAATAATTTCAATTATTTTGTTTTATTATCGTTATTAATATACTCACTTCATCTCCAAATGATAATAAAGCATCTATTCGTAGTTTTATATTTCGGTAATGTTTATAACATGAAAGGAACATACAGAGTTGGCTTTCAACGGAAAAAGATGCCACCAACAGCTTGGACACTTACTGGGATCGACGCCGTTACAGAAACATGATCTTCCATAACAAAGCAATGAAACCATGTGATCACCAGATCAGAAATTTGTAGTCAAAAGACAACTCTTGCAAAACTGTTTCATTCAGAAGCAGTATGTCACCTAGTTCCTTTGAAATAAATACATAAACTGAGCACTCTCCAAATATCATGGTGATAAAAAAAAAACCACGGTATTAGCTTTTAGAGATGACATTCTAAATGGATCGGGCTTGTCGAGGTAACTAAGGGCTTTTAGGAGAGCTATGATTTTTCTCGCGCGATGGCACCATCCCTTGGCCCCATAATCCTCCTTGCTGCTTTCCCCGCCATGGCAACTTTGTCCCGCTCTCCCCTACTTTACTTCCGGTAAAATATACAATTCATGCTTTAGGATGAAATTATTTTCCAAACATATTAACGCTTTTACCCAAACGAAATGTACATTCTTCGATCGATTTTCTGAGGATGGGAGAAGTATGTGATCCACTGCAAATATATACTCGAGAAAACGAGTGATTATTTTCACAATAAAAATATTTGTTTCGCGTCAGCTCCTGCTTGTCATCATTACAGCTTCCACCGAGAAAGTAATGAATACAAGTCACTGAGAACAGAGAAACAGGGCATCCTTACATTTAACAAAATAAGTTGTTCATTTATTCACAAATCTATATTACCGATTGTTACAAGTTATTAAATTTTTAAAGGTAACCAAAAATTAATATCTAGTTCTGTTAGCACATTTTTTTTTATTATTATTTTTTTTTTTAACCGGTTCTTGCGAGTTAATGCTATTCGTATTTTTTTTTTTTTTTTAATTTCGGTTTGTGATGACGTCCTTACAGTTTGACTTTTTGGGAGACGTGGTCGTTATTTTTGTGATTATAGATACTTTTTAGTGATTTTCCACAAAAGAACAATGTTAGGGTGCGGAGTGTTTAATGGTGCAAACACTGATTTCAAGTTGGAATATAACTGTATGTTATTTGTAGCATTTAAGAAATCACTTAAAAAAAAAAGGGAATTACAGGATATCATTTTATGAAAAATAACCGTATTCCCACCTCTCCTTTGTATAAAAAATTTAAAGTATAGATTTGAATCAAAATGCAAATGAGCTAAAGTATTAGTGGATTAAATTAAACGATACATGTAAACCAATTGCTTAAGATTACGTAAAAAATATTGGTGGAAAATTTTCTGATAGAAGAAGTGTAAAAAATATATTTATTAAGGAATCTACCAACATGATATGTTGATTAGTAACAATGAACAAGCTGCGCATTTTCCGGAAGTATATAAAAGTAAAGTTAAAACCGAAGACAAGATTTTCAAACTCAGAACTAAATTGAAAACATTTGCTGATGTTATATCTAAGAAAAAGATAGGATTTTCATTAACACAACATTCTTTTATATCACAATGTACATCCGTAGAAACACTGTTAGTTTGATTTAAACATTTATTTAAGCTACCCTTTTGCAGCATCTGCTCTTTTGGGATAATACACCTATGTTTTCTTTTTTTTTTTAGCACCTAACAAGTACTTACGATCCATTCTACACTCTTGTCTGAAACAAATCACAGCTTCTGATACCACCAGACATATACCCACAAACTGCATTCGTATTTTACACCTGACTGGATTACCGAACCAAGGTACATTTGGGGCCCGTTATTTGAACGCTCTTGTCTTCATTAACAGCGGAAATGCAAAACAGTCGGGTGGCATTGTGAACAGAAAGGCGTATTGCACCTGTCGGCGACATAAAACGTTTCTGGTATTTTTTAAGAAGCCAACAACCGACTGCAACAGAAAGGAAAAACTATATCGTCGTCGGTTCGAGAGAAGATCTACAATCACGGTATTCACCAAATCTGTCCTGTTATGGCAAAATAGGATCAACAACGAAGGAGCTCTCGGCACTAGGACTATTGTGAACGCAGCTTGTTAACATTATAAATTTATAGATTTTATTTTAGCAGGAAAAATTTTCATTAAGTAAGGACAAATTTTGAAGGCGGTCGTGGCGGGGCCCCCTCAAGCTTTGGCCCCCTCGCGACTGCGGTTCTTGCGGTAGCCTTAAACCGACCCTGCCACTAACAAAACTCTTTTTTTGTTTTTGAAATTGTTTCATCCGGCAACTTTTTTAATGAAGCCTACAAATTCATCTTATACCTCTACTTCAATTAGTTTTTGAGATTGACCATTACATCGCAATCTTCGAAACACAGTAACGTTTTGTTTTCAACGCTCTTGTAGGACCTTCAGTGAATTTTGGAACAATGGCAGGTAAAGTTCTGTATCTTCAGAATTAAAGAACATCCAGAGTGCAGTTGGTCATTCATTTCAAGCATAGATGTAATCTTTTAAGATGTCGAATGATTTAGTGGCACGTTCAACAGCAGGGAGAAGTGACAACGATCGCATTTTTACAACGCTGGACTGGAGAAAATTGAGACTCGTGTGTCTCAAAAAAGTATTAGTAAATTGGTCTCTTTTTGCATTGTATGAGAAATGACTATGCAGCTTTAAGATAAAATTCTCCAGGTCAAACTTACTTAAAACCACATCATATTATACACTGTTATATCAAATGTGTGCAGGACACCCCAATGCATGATTTTGCATTATCATCAGACAGTAACTAGAAAACTGAATGCCGCGCCCCAAGTTTATGTTATGTTTGTCTGCACAGTAACTTGTTAAAATGTTTACTAATATTGCGCTCCTTCAATTGTGTCTCTAAATATTAATATATGGCTGATACAACATTGACCGAGTGGATGTCTCCATGCGTTCAGCATGTGGCGATAAGGTATTTATAAATGTCACTATGTTACGCAAGCATACTTATGTATATTCTTTGAAGTTTTGTTTCGTGCGGTTGTTCTTTTATGTATTGGTTGCTAAGAGAGATATGGCTGAGTCATGATACTGATAACAATCTACGCAAATTCCATTCACGAACTGTGCAACCTCAGAAGTCCATAATAGATGTTATCGGTGTAGTTTCGGCTGTGGTTGATGGAACATCGTAAAATAATTAATGAACTGAATTAAAGTTATGATGAGTACAAAGGAAAGACTACGAATCTTTCATCAGTTAGATAATTTCTATAACGTACGAAGAAAAGGCAATCGTGTTTCGAAGAGAATAAAAGTTATTTTACGAAAGTTACTATAAAACATTACATAAGTCAGTGGCACCCATGGAGGAAGGAAATATATGGAGACGACGCAAGAGACCTTCACCACGCATTGAAGTGAAGCCGGGCGGAGGAAGAGTGGGGGGCTAGGCCGCATCCATACAGACACTGGGTATATGTACAAAAACCTCAAGGGGACTCTAGGATAAACGTTACGCCACAATCTGGTGATGGATTATTATGTAACTCAATGAGACAAATAAAAAATGAATAAACTTTTTTGATATTCTGCTTAGTTTTCGAGATATTCTGTCTCAAACGTGAAATGGTTTTGGTTGAAATTCAGAAGAAAAAATTGGTCAAAGTCAAATTTGATTACGGATTCTTATTTAAAACGACGAGACAAATACAAAATAAAGTAATCTCGCCTAGTTCTAGATATACTGTATCAAAAGTGAGGTGTCTTGAGTTGAAATGCAGAAGAAAAATTTCGCAAAATTCAAATTTAACTATCGATTCTTATGTAACACGACGAAACAAATCGAAAATACAGAATAAAATTTGTCGATATCTTGCTTAGTTTTCGGGAATACTGGGATTGGGTTGATATGCGGCCTGGACCAAAAATTAATTCTGCCAAAGACACAATGGTGGACATGCAGAATGGATATTTCAGTTTTTTTAATACCACTTGCGGTTAGGTTGAAATGCGGTCTAGATAAGAATAAAAATAGTTATCTTGTTACCATACATCGTAAGCTTAACTGGGAATACCTGGAAGCAGTTTATATCAGGATATACGTTTTGTCACTAACTTGGTTCTCATGAAATTACTAACAGTAATAGATAAATTCTTTGTCCCTAATGGAACAACAAAACCATTCTGGTACAGAATGTATTTAGACCTAACCACAATCTCCATAAAATTTTCGCTATAGAATCAAACTATGTAGACATACCCACACACGCATATTTAACCCTTTAACTGCTACGGTTCGGCCGGCCGAGCCCTCGCTGAGTGCGGCTTTGTTTACGCCTAAGCTGTTTACCTGCGCTGGAACGCCGCATTAGACCGGACCGCTGTGTGCTGAATACATCTGGAGCGTTGTGTGTGGAGTTGTTCTGCTGTCGCTCTGCGATTTGAAACCGCAGATACAAAATAAATACAGTTAATATAGCATCTAAAGTTTTTCAGTTTAAAGCTCCTCTAAAAGTGAATGTCTGCGTAATCAAACATGACGGTACTTCATATACTATATAGATATTACAGCAACTGAAATGTTTTTAGTTTGTGAGCATAGTAATTTATCTGGAGAGAACCTTTCCGAATACCTTTCACAAATTCTGCACAAATTTTCCATTCTTCTTTTAGACCCGGTTAATATATATATATATTTTTAATTATTTCCTTTAGTTTTAGAGGCGTATAAATGTAATATAATTATTACTCTGCAGTTAACCATGGTTAGTAATTCTTTTTGTGTGATAAGCCTTGAAAAATGGTACAACACACAGTGATACATTACATGTTCTGCATTGGTTTCTCGACGCACTTTCTGTATGGAACATACAGCGCATTTACGCATTGGCGTGCTCTTCTTTGAATTTGCAATATGAATGAAATTTGGAAAAAAAGGTCTCAAAAAGTTGCGAGGGCGATTTCAAGGGGGGGGGGGTGGCATCTCCCGGAACCTGATCTTACAAGACGGGGGGGGGGGGGGTGTCAGGAACTCCTGAAAAATTCCTCACGAAAATTTAAATTTATGGATGCAACAGACGAAACTCTGCAACTGGCATTTTTCGTCCGGTTACTACTCGGTGAAGAGCGTGAGCATTTAAAATGCAGTGTTCGAGAATGTGGAAAAAGAACTTTTTAAACCACTTCATAGTGAAAATATAGTGTGAATTGATTCTCGCGTATCTGTTGGTCTCATCAGCATTAGATATCATATGATATTCCGTTAGAAATATCAGGAAAAATGACAAACTGCTGGAATGTTAACGTAATCCACACTTGTGTCCTGCAGCTTAATCGACAAGCACATGCTGTCAAACACGTCACTAAAGCATTCTCTTTATCCACACATTTCGCTCGAACAATCTGTAGCTTCAAACTCTGAAAAATGGTCATTTTCCACTAGCTGATGTACACAGCTTAGAAAAATTACATCGAGATCCTGTCGAAGGGTTATCACTGTCATCCATATTAAAGTGATTATATTCACTGTCGCTTCTAGTAAGAACCTCCATGATTTCTTCCGCGGTACAAACACGACGGCGTATTCGGGAGGACGATGGTTCAAATCCCCGTCTAGGCATCCAGATTTGGGTTTTCCATGGTTTCCCCAAATCACTCCAGGTGAATGCCGGGATGCTTCCTTCAAAAGGCCATAGCCGAATTCCTTCCCATTCCTTGCCCCCCATTCTTTAACATCTCTAAAAACCTCGCTATTAAGAGACGTTAAGCAGTTAAAAAAAATAATGACTGTATGCTATTTTCTCAGCGAAAACTAAAAGGAAAAGAGCAACACAAATTAGATCGCAGCTGCCAATGCTCAAGGGCCGAATGAGGAAAACAACTAACCACCCTGGGTGGAAACATGGCTTCATAGCCAGGCCGCTAAGAGGCTAGCGTGTTAACACGTCTGGAGTACAGACAGGGCGGCGAGGCGGCGCGTGTATACACGTCTGGAGCACAGACAGAGCGGCAAGGCGGCGCGTGTATACACGTCTGGAGCACCTGGGCGCAGTAGTAGCCATGCGCGTTAACGCGTCTACAGCAGTCAAAGGGTTAAATCGCAAACTGTATTTGCAGTAACAACATCGTTTGATTCATCAAGATTCCTAGATTGCATAGCATAATTTAACACATTTAATTTCATCATACACTGTCAGTATAAACTGCAACGTGGCGAAAGAAAGCGCAATTCATTGAATCGCGATGTAAAACACACCCCATTAAATCTCATTTTCAACACTCGTTAAAAAGTAATGCTAGTCTATTATGTGCAAAATAGCAAGGTTTGCTGATTTTCTACACTACACCAACAAAAATTTGAGAACAAAGTCATCCCATTGAGGGCTATGACAAAATATTTATAGACAGGCATCAAAGTTTGAAATTCAAATTGCACACTTCAACAACGATAATTAGAATTCAACTTATTATGAAATGATATTCCAGGTTCCTTCCTCTCTTGCCAATTTGTGCAACCGTATGCAACACAAGATGGCATTATAAAACACTTATACACATTGCAAAATGAAATAATCACAGCATCTAACACAATGTGAACATCGCATTTGTTTGGGAACGCAATATCGCCTGCTGCCGCCAATGCGCATGCGCGAGAGTTTAGAGCCTGCTTCACTTCTCCTCCATATATTTCCTTCCTCCATGGTGGCCCCAAGGGGAAACAATGCACGAAGAAAAATAACACATGGCTACTCGTCACAGATTTGATCTATAGCCTGGCATTTCATGGTTTTAAATACTAAGCAAAACGGTTACTACATGGATTTCTGAGTTTGAAATCAGGAAGCGCCTCATAATATAGGAAGTTAGCAGCTAACTTAATATTGAAGCATAGCAGAAGCCGCCAGCGATACAACATACGAATATTCCACCGCTGCCAACTTCGACGTGAGAACCAGCTAAGTTCATGCACAATCCAAAACGTATAGGTCAGACAAATTCAGCAACTATTAATTTAATTTTTGTCTCAATTAATATAGCAATGGTGATCCAAAGTATGCGTTGTACAGTTTTCATTTAAACTTAGAATTTTGTGTATACATTTCCAAATACTACTGAGTTATATTTTTTTCATGTTCATCACAGTTTAAAATATATTTCATCCCTGATACAAGTCTATCAAGTTAATACAGCGTTTTGTATGTGAAAATACATGTTAATCATTGCCCCTATTTACTGTAGAAAATATTAGTAAAACAAAATAAAAAATCCTGTTTTTCCCCTAAGTAATCATGAATGATAATATTAGTAGCGGAGTAGAAGGCAATGCTCATGATAGCCTTGTACTTTGGTCGGAATCTGATTTCATTCATGTTTGCTGTAGTGACGGTACATGTTTTAACCACAGGTAACACCCCAATAAATGTGCAAGAACATTCATCCCCGTTTTTAGGGTTCTCACCTTTGGGTGAAAATAGTTTACAGACATTAGGTGACCAACTCAGGAGTGAATTTGATGTGAAAGTCTCTTCTATTAGGAGTGAACTCATAATTCAGTTATCCTAATTAAAAAATTGAATCATAATCTATTGATATTAAATTTAAAATCAAATCACAATTCAGTTAACTTATATCACAACCTGAATCACAATCCGTTGATCTTAAGTAGCAAATAAAAAATCTACTTGATCAACAGCAGTTTGAAATTATTAATTTAATTTAATTTAATTGCAATGGAGCACAGGCTCCGGTGGCAACTTCCCTACACACCCATCTTCCCCCTATCCTGCACCTACCTACATTTGCCTCTACAAATTTTATCTTTAAATTCTTTCAACGTTTTCGGTAAATTATTCATCATTTCTCTTGGTAACTCATTCCAATCCCTGAAACCCTTACCTAAAAAAGAGAATCTTCCCACACCCTTGTGCCTGAAATCGAGTGCCAGCTTGTGGTCATGGTCATCTTTTCCCTTCCATGCACTACTTTTCATACCTATTGCAATATCTTTCCATGCCTCATCGCCAGTATATGCCCTGTACACTCCCATGACCCTCCTCATCCTCCTCCTGTCTTGCAATGAATCCCCTTCCAGCTTCTTTATCATATCCGTCACTGATTGCATTCTGCAATAATTTCCAGAAACAAATCTATCACTGAAGTCTGAAATAGTAGCACAATAAAATAAACTGGAACACCAATCTATTGCGATTGAGAAACAGTCAGTTGATTTTCATTCCGCAATAGGAGACTTACATGAGAAAATTCGTAGTTTGGACTACAAAGTCGTAGTATACGAGTCAACGTGTTCTGCCACCAGGCTGGTTTTGCCAAATACGATCACAAATAAAATGGAAGAAAGTTAAGTATCTGTACAAAGTCAATTAACAGCCTCGAATGTTCAAATTCAAAAATACAGTAGATTCATGGTGATCGATGTACAACTAAATACATTTTGGGGAGACAAAGATGAGAGAAGCACTACAGCAGAGATAAGAATATCGGTAGCTAACTGAGAAAACCAACATCGGTATACATAAAAACATAGGAGACGTTTGGGATACATGTAACAGATTCAATTCCGATTTAATTCATTTGCAACACAGTCAGGGGCATAGCTACCATAGGGCTAGGCGGTGCAGTGCACCGGGGCCCCCACACTAAGGGGCCCCTTAGCACTGAGGCCTTTGTGAACCTAGATACAATACTGTTCAGGGGGCCCCAAAGCTCAGCTCAGGAGGCCCTTACCAACAACTGGGCAAATCTAAAAACCCTGAGGACCCAAATTTTTTTTTTTTTTTTTTTTTTTTTTTTTTTTTTTTTTGCAACAGGGCCCTTGTTGACCTTGCTACGCCACTGAACACAGTTGCAACACTGTATACCAACAATTGGGAGACATACACCGAAAGATGTTTACTGATAATAAAAAAATCGATGATGGAATTGAAATAAAGACAACAGAGGATAAACTAATATAGCAATTGCAGTCAAATAGAAGTGGCCAGTTACCCGTAGGACTAATCGAACTTCTTGATACAGACAATTTTACGGGTCAGGGTGGTATATATCCAGTCAGTTTTATAAATAGTTTTGAATAATACAGGACGTTTAACCTGTACAATATGTTAAGAAAAAACTGGAAATATCTAAAAAAAAAAAAAAAAAAAAAAAAAAAATAGCCTGTGGCGTGCTGGAGCGACTGAAAATTGTTTCCTCGGCCAACGCAACTTTTGGTGTGAGAAAATCATAAAATTATATCATGGGGACAAAGTTAGGGAAAAAACTTATACTAAGGTTTATCCAAAAAAAGATGAGTCACAGCATAAACATTGAGTGCTCTAAGTACACCAAACTCATGTCTCCAGAAGACTGACAATTTATATGTATTTTTTAATGTACTTGTTATATAGATTTACAAATGTTATTAGAATGTAAAATTACAGAAAGAACCATTGTCAATTACAACAGACCTCTTAGTAATGAATGAAACTAGTTTGAAAATCGACACCATAAGCCAAGGATATTGATTTAATCTCAGATGGTGAGCAATAATGAAGATATTTCGGATGAATTGGTCAATTTGGAAGTATAGCAGTAGATCATTCTATTACATTCATCATAATAATGGTTTTAGATAAGTTAAAAACTAATAAAGTGACTCACTGTATGAAACAATTCCGACAGGCAGAGAACATGTAGCTAGTATAGGAAATGCCACTTCTAATGAACGTGGGTGAGCGACAGAGTAGTGTAATGGTACCACTGCTGTTCATCAATGTAATGAATGATTGTGTCGATAGTTTACAGTTAAATTTGGGTTATCTGGAAATGACGCAGAGGTACAAAATAGGATTAAAACGAAGGTTGTGAACAGCTGTCGGTTAACCAAATTAGAATATGAAAATGTGTAGGACAGCATGGAACAAGATACCTTACAAGAAGAGTCAGCTTAATACATATGCAGATAAAAAATTAAAGGAGTGTTGCTTATGATTACAAGTTTGGGTCAGAATTGCTTGTTGAACGCTGAGAGTGTAAATACCTTTGCTTAACATTTGATAGTAAACTCAACTTGGCAGGACAACATTGGGCATGTGGCAGGAAATCAAAATCCTTCATTTCCAGAGAAGTAAGGAAATTTAGTTTACAAAACTTTGGTCAGTCCATATGGTGGTGCAGTTTGGGGGTCATATTCTGGGTATCACAGGATATGCAAATGAGAGCAGCTTGATTTGTTTGTGTGAGTTACCACGGGATACAATCAGTAACTGATATGATAAAGGAACTGTGTTGGGGGTCATTGGGGAGTGAAGAGAGTGCCGGTAATGTACAGGACATATGTTGGTGATGGGACTTGGAGGAATCTTGGTCGAAGAATTAGGAAGGGTAAAGATGACCATTACCACTAGCTGGCGCTCGCTTTTTAACTAAAGGCGAGGAAAATTTTCTGTTGTGGGTTAGGGTGTCATGGCGTGGAACAAATTCCCAAGGGAAGTGATGGATAATCTACCCACATCGCCGAAGGAATTTAAAATTAAAATTCGTATATAGCAGAAGTAAGTGGGGAAATTAACAACCAAAGTTCGCAGGGGCGGATCCAGGATTTTGATTTGGGGAGGGAGGGGGGCTTGAGCGGACTTTGGTTTGGAGGGGGGGGGGGCTTGGATTGAGTGAATTTTGGTTCAGAGGGCTTGCCTTCAGTGGATTTTGGTAAGGTTAATTATGAATATAAGGTGGGGAAAGAATTGCTTGCTGAAGACTTGAAATGTAAATATCTTGGAATTACTTTTGATAACGAACATAACTGGGCAGGACACATAGGACAGGTGGTAGGAAAAGGTTTCAAAGTTCTGCACTTGTTGGAGAGAGTGATGAGGGAATGTACGAGAGATGTCAAGGAATTGGGTTACAAAACTTTGGTCAGACCATTGCTCGAATATGGTAGTGTAGTATGGGACCCTCATTTTACGTATCAAATGCACGAGTTGGAGAATGTGCAAAAAAGGGCTGATAGATTTGTTTCTGGAAATTATCGCAGAATGCTATCAGTGACGGATATGATAAAGGAGCTGGAATGGGATTCATTGCAAGACAGGAGGAGGATGAGGAGGGTCATGGGAGTGTACAGGGCATATACTGGCTATGAGGCATGGGAAGATATTGTAATAGGTATGAAAAGTAGTGCATGGAAGGGAAAAGATGACCATGACCACAAGCTGGCACTCGATTTCAGGCACAAGGGTGTGGGAAGATTCTCTTTTTTAGATAAGGGTGTCAGGGATTGGAATGAGTTACCAAGAGAAATGATGAGTAATTTACCGAAAACTTTGAAAGAATTTAAAGATAAAATTTGTAGAGGGCAAATTTAGGTAGGTGCAGGATAGGGGGAAGATGGGTGTGAAGGGAAATTGCCACCAGAGCCTGTGCTCCATTGCAATTAAATTAAATTAAATTAAAATTCCAAGGGAAGTGATGGATAATCTATCCACATCGCCGAAGGAATTTAAAATTAAAATTCGTATATAGCAGAAGTAAGTGAGTGGAGAAATTAACAATCGAAGTTCGTAATATAATAATAGTAGCTAGTTTATTTTGCTTATTTTCACTCCTTATTGTCATATGGAATAATATTCTGAGGCAATTCTACCCATAGAGACAAAGTGTTCAGAGCCCAAAAGCGTGTAATAAGAATTATGTGTGGGGTTAGCAATAGAACTTCATGTAGAGAGCTGTTCAAGAAGTTAGGGATTTTAACATTAGCGTCTGAGTATATATACACATTAAAGTCCTTTGTAGTCACAAATTATACTTTGTTTGAAACAAATAGTAAAATACACAATCATGACACTAGAAGTAAAAATGATCTTCACAAGACTTACAAGTCATTGTCATTTGTTCAAAATGGGTCCGATATTCAGGGATACATATCTTCAATATGCTCCCAACACATATTAAATGTCTAGTAGATGATAAGAATAAATTCAGGAAAAAATTGAAAGAATTTTTAATTGAGAAC
The DNA here is from genome assembly GCA_031002005.1 of Vandiemenella viatica. Classification (NCBI taxonomy): domain Eukaryota; kingdom Metazoa; phylum Arthropoda; class Insecta; order Orthoptera; family Morabidae; genus Vandiemenella; species Vandiemenella viatica. Next base: position 1,109,586 of record JARYHS010005557.1, on the reverse strand, counting down.
TCCTTCTACTCTGTCGAAGAATTTATTTCTAAGGTATCTAAAAAATAACTGCCAGTATCTTGTGTAAATATAGTTCACATAATTCATTTACCATGTATGCTATGACTGTACATCTCCTGGTGTATGTATTTAGTTTGTTACGTAATTGTTTACGGTGCCATATATGTTATGACTGTACATCTTGTGGTGTATGTATTATTTTGCTATGGATTTTTTTTTTAATGTACCATATATGCTATGGCCGTACATCTTCTGTCTGGTGTATGTATTATTTTGTAATGGAAGTGTTTAATGTACCATGTATACTATGACTGTACATCTAGTGGTGTAAGTACTTATTATTTTGTTATGCAACTGTTTATATGTACATTGATAACTTTCCACATCTCACAGAGCCAGTCTGTTATATTGGGATCAATGGAAAATGAATGTATTGTACAAGGGCGTATCCAGAATCAGAACTAGAGGGGGGCAGGATTTGAACTAGGGGGGGCAACTCATTTTGGTTTCGAGGAAGTGGGGTGGGGGACTGAAACATGACATTACAAAATCAAACTCAAACCTATTCAGGAAACTATTTTTATCATTGATTAATATAGTAACCCAACTACTTAATCTAAGGACCTACTATGTAGTTAATTAAGATCGTAAGTAAGCTAGTTTTTTATGTAAACATTAATTGTCTCGGATTTTCAATTTAAATAATTTTGTTTGTCAATATCTCATGGTGTTCTTTCACGAAATTTCGATGCACACTCATCAGACAAAATCCAGTCAATCTTTCTCTCCCAAAGTGCTCCTGAACTAGTTCTTCACTCTTCGAAGCGTACTGAAGGCAACTTAATTTTTTTCTAGGGCGGGGGGGGGGGCAGCAGCCCCCCTCTGCCCCTCGCTGGATACGCCCATGGTATTGTAATAAAATAATAGTGGGTAGTTAGATGACTAAGAATGTTGCTACCGAAGGATGTGCTCTATCGCAGTTAAATTTAGTTGTATTCAAGTAACGTGGATCTTGGATTTTCGAAAATCTTGTTTTACAGAAGCTCTAATTTTTGTGCATAACTTAAAATATAAATTCTTAGACGTTCACCATAGTTTATATGTAGGTCTAGATGGAACGAAGGAAAGGCGGCCTACTTTAGATTATAGATAGCAATGTTCTTGAATTTTGAGCAGCAGAAATTGAGAGTGAATTTCTGACACTACAACAATAAGTATCTTTGTAGCTGTATCTAACAGCTGTTCACTTGGAACGTAATCTTTCTGTGTAGTTATATTGCGTTTTTCTCCGTCAAAACGACATAAGGAGGTGACATGGAGCCGATAATTGCTGTATATATTCTGGAAGAGGTAGGTTTATAACTTAAAGGCGCTTACTGAGTCGTAGAGTACAGCTTAATATCTCACAACAACAGGACACTCCTTTCACACGCCTGCTGTTCACTTTGGTTGGTAAATAATTGTGGTTTAGCACATTTTTCTCATTAAACTGTATGAGTTGTAGGCATGGTGTTCACGATACCTGTAATTAAGTTGTCTTTGAACGTCTGAAAAAAATGTGAGCAAATGTATTTGTGGGAACTATAAACGTTGTTAACTAGTGCTTCACTGTGATGAAGAGAGAAATCTCTTTTTACCGTAATTACTGTACAAATTCATTTTTGTATGAAAAGTACTACCGGCATGGGATTTTTTTATTGATGTGTCATTTACTAGGTACGTGTTGTACAGTGATTTCTATCAAGTCTTTGTTTATTAATGTTTGTCTGAACATGTTGCACACGACTCAAGCCGTTCAGGTACAACAACCTGTAGATGTTTGAAAGTTATTTCCTCGAATATCTTGCTTTCCACTTTCAGTTAAAATTAGTTAAACATGGAGTTCTTAAAGTGTAGTCATAATGTATTATGTATTTGCTAGTGAAAAGAATGTCACCGACTGATACGTTTATTTGTAATAGTGGGGAAAGGGAGACCTTTTTTCCCAGTGTAAGCCACACAGATAGATTTCAGTATGTTAGTCTTCTCTTGTTGGAATCATAATTTAATTTTAATTTAATTTAATTGCAATGGAGCACAGGCTCCGGTGGCAATTTCCCTACACACCCATCTTCCTCCTATCCTGCACCTACCTACATTTGCCCTCTGCAAATTTTATCTTTAAATTCTTTCAAAGTTTTCGGTAAATTATTCATCATTTCTCTTGGTAACTCATTCCAATCCCTGACACCCTTACCTAAAAAAGAAAATCTTCCCACACCCTTGTGTCTGAAAACGAGTGCCAGCTTGTGGTCATGGTCATCTTTTCCCTTCCATGCACTACTTTTCATACCTACTGCAATATCTTTCCATGCCTCATCGCCAGTATATGCCCTGTACACTCCCATGACCCTCCTCATCCTCCTCCTGTCTTGCAATGAATCCTATTCCAGCTCCTTTATCATATCCGTCAGTGATTGCATTCTGCGATAATTTCCAGAAACAAATCTAGCAGCCCTTTTTTGCACCCTCCCCAACTCCTGTATTTGATACATAAAATGGGGGTCCCATACTACACTACCACATTCGAGCAATGGTCTGACCAAAGTTTTGTAACCCAATTCCTTGACTTCTCTCGTACATCCCCTCATCACTCTCTCCAACAAGTGCAGAACTTTGAAACCTTTTCCTACCACCTGTCCTATGTGTCCTGCCCAGTTAAGTTTGTTATCGAAAGTAATTCCAAGATATTTACATTTCAAGTGTTTAGCAAGCAATTCTTTCCCCACCTTATATTCATAATTAACCTTTTGTTTTTTATTTGGGTATCTAATAAGCTGACTCTTCTTTGCATTTATCTTCATTCCATGTTTACCAACCCAATTAGATATCCTATCCAGATCACCCTGCAACTGTTTACAATCCTCTATCATTTTGATTCTTTTATACAGCATTATGTCATCTGGAAACAATCTAATTTCAGATAGTAAACAATCAACACAATTATTCATTAGAATAATGAATAGCAATGGTCCCAATACGCTACCCTGTGGCACACCCATTTTTACTTCCACTTCCTTTGATACTACATTTCCTACTCTAACTTTCTGTTTTGTACCTTTTAAAAATTCTTCTACCCAGCAAATGACTTTCTTATCCACTCCAATGGTTTTTACCTTATTTACTACCATTTTATGGCTTACTCTGTGAAACGCCTTAGACAGATCTAGTGCTATACTATCAATTTGGCCTCCCTTGTCCATTTCATCTGAAATATCTTGCATATATCCTACCAACTGAGATTCGCATGAATATCCTTGCCTGAAACCATGTTGCCTGCTTGAAAACCACTTACGTTCCTTACATATATTTCTGCTGTGCTTGCATATCAATCTTTCCATTAATTTACCTACCACTGATGTCAAACTGATTGGCCTGTAATTCTCAACTCTATTTCTCACCCCTCCTTTATGTACCGGTACTACTATTGCACTTTTCCAGTCCTGTGGTAAGCAGCAAGTGTCTAGAATGTGTTGTAGTAGGAGGATGTGTGTTCATCTGCAACATACTGTATATATCTTTTAAAAATACTGACTAGTATTTCACTCCAAATAACATATTTGTGGTGATGCTATGAAATTCATGACCTTTAATTACTTGCTAGTGATAACTGAAGATGATAAAGTAAACAATTCAAACTCAATTATTTCTGTTGACATGTATCGGAGCATATAAATAAAAGTTCTTTTATGTTATATGGCTGAACATTGTAATTAGCATTGTGCTATTAATTAATTGTAGCATTAACCGTATTCATAGACCAAGGTGCAGGAATTATGGATAGGTTCCATTTCATAATGACACTAATTTGTTTCACCACTTGCATCTTGAGTGGTGGTTTACATTAATCCTACAAGTTGTGTCAGTACACATTACTATGTTGTTGGGACTTTGACATGTCAGTATACAATGGCGGATCCAGGATTTTGGTTTGGGGGGGGGGCTAGGAATTTGGTTTTTTTGGTTTGGGGAGGGCTTGATTCGGGCAAGGAGAGAAATCTCTCACGTTTTTCCAGAATGCCGCCCTTATAAAAACAGTAGAGCAAAAAAAAAAAAAAAAAACAAAGGCCCCAAAATCCATGTTGTCGGGGGTGACCTTGGTGTTTTTGGGGGAGGCTTCAGCCCCCAAGAGCACCCCCCCCCCCGGATCTGCCACTGTTTGTATATCTGGGTAATTTGCAGTTGGTAGGAATAGACTGAGGTCACACTAACTATTCCTATCACTATGTGACTGGCTCACAGGTGATATTAAGTTCACTTCATTTTTTTTGTAAAAATCAATGCTTTTTCTTCTTACAATTCTGCATACTGTTTAATTGAACATTTTGTTTGCATAGTCATTGATCTCATCACTGGGCGCCGGGAAAGGGGGGGGGTGCAAGGGGGTAGTGTAGTATGGGACCCTCATTTTACGTATCAAATACAGGAGTTGGAGAGGGTGCAAAAAAGGGCTGCTAGATTTGTTTCTGGAAATTATCGCAGAATGCAATCAGTGACAGATATGATAAAGGAGCTGGAATGGGATCCATTGCAAGACAAGAGGAGGATGAGGAGGGTCATGGGAGTGTACAGGGCATATACTGGCGATGAGGCATGGAAAGATATTGCAATAGGTATGAAAAGTAGTGCATGGAAGGGAAAAGATGACCATGACCACAAGCTGGCACTCGACTTCAGGCACAAGGGTGTGGGAAGATTCTCTTTTTTAGGTAAGGGTGTCAGGGATTGGAATGAGTTTCCAAGAGAAATGATGAATAATTTACTGAATACTTTGAAAGAATTTAAAGATAAAATTTGTAGAGGGCAAATGTAGGTAGGTGCAGGATAGGGGGAAGATGGGTGTGTAGGGAAATTGCCACCGGAGCCTGTGCTCCATTGCAATTAAATTAAATAAAAAAAAATTAATTCACAGAAAAATATTAGGAAACAAAAATGTTATTATCAAATCACTGTTTGAATAATAACTTAAGGGGCCTATGTTGTTTAACACCTTGGAAATAAACTGAGCATCCTAGGTTAATAAGTTTTATATATAATGTATAAAAAAAGAAAAAAACAGATGCCCCCCTTAAAGTAATCCTGCCGGCACCCATGGATCTGATGTTATGATCTACTCTGTTGTCAAATCGCTGTTCTGTTTTTTTTTATTAAAACTTCTCTCTCCAAACTTGTGAACGTTGCATCAGATTGACCTGCAGGGAATACCTCCACTTTCACAAAAAATGGTGTTTAATAAATCATTGACTGTCAATTAATGATGCAGACATAAAGTTCCATATTTTATTTCATGATATTGTTTCAAAACTGCTGTCATCTGTATGATTTCCTTGTAGTTTTTCATCCTTGGTAGAGTTTCAATTCTCAAGTGCAGAGACATTAACATGCCTTGGGTGCATTTGTGCTGAGTCAGAGATATTCTCTATGTAATATGTAGCCATTTACACTACCAGCTGTGCATGATAACTTCACAATCAACTAACACTATTTTTTGTAAAAGATCATTCATTCTCTGCCTTCGGCTTCACATTTTTTCTTATTGCATATGCCTAATACTATTTGTTACCAGGCTATTTCTGAAATAACCAATGTTAGATACTTTTTTGATACAAGTTATTAATTAATTCAAATTAATACCAAACTATACCATTTGCCCAATAACCTATTCCCATTACATGAAGTTAACTTGTACTCTGGAATAATAATTGATAAATTGCGATGGAGTATATGCTCCAGTGGCAATCTTCCTACACACCCATCCTTCTCTCTTCCTCCTCCAACCCCTTTTTCCCTCAACCAATGTTTACTTTTTGATAAATTCTTCATAACCTTCCCTGGAAACTTATTCCAATCCCTGACAACCTTTCCTATAAAAGAAAATTTACCCACACCCCTATGCCTTTAAGCAAGAGCCAGCTTGTAATCCTGGACATTTTTACCCTTCCAAGCACCTCTCTTAATTTTCCCACCAATATCTTTCCATGCTTCATCACCAATGTAGGCCTTGTACATTCCCATGACTCTCTTTTTTTCCCTCTCAACGAATCCAACTCCTGTTCCTGTATCATATTGGTTACTGATTGTGTTTTTTGGTAATTTCCAAAGACAAATCTAGCAGCCCTTCTCTGTACTCCCTCCAACTCCTGTATTTGATACTCAAAATGTGGGTCCCATACTACACTACCATATTCCAGCAGTGGTCTGACCATAGTTTTGTACCCCAATTCCTTTACTTCTCTAGTGTATCCCCTCATCACTCTTTCCAACAGGTGAAGGATTTTGATCCCTTTCCCTACTACTTGTCCAATGTGTCCTGCCCAGTTAAGTCTGCTATCAAATGTTATGCTGAGGTATTTACATTTCAAGTCTTCAATAAGTGGCTCCTTTCCCACATTATAATCATAATCAACCTTTAGCTTTTTATCTGTGAACCCAATAAGCTGGCTATTCTTTGCATTTATCTTTATCTCATGTTGATTCATCAAGCTAGTTATCTTATCTATATCACCCAGCAGTTGATTACAGTCTTCCATTGTTTTGATCCTTTTGTACAACATTATGTCTCTGCAGATAATCTAACCTCTGACAGTAAACCATTAATACAATCATTCATCAGAATAATGAACAGCAATGGTTCCAATACTCTACCCTGTGGTACTCCCATGTTCACTCCTACTTCTTTTGATGTTGCAGTTCCTACCCTGACTTTTTGCTTTCTACCTTTTAGAAATTCTTCTATACAGAAAATTATCTTTTTATCAAATCCAATAGTTTTTATCTATTTTAGCACCATTTTATGGCTGACTCTGTCAAAGGTCTTTGAAATATCTAGTGCTACACTACAACTTGACCTCCCTTGCCCATTTCATCAGAAATTTCTTGCATATAGCCCACTAGTCTGATGCATAGACAAATAAATCCAGTTTCTGACATTTCAAGATATCCAAACTCTACAAACTAAAAAATCGAATGGCTGGTGACAGTCTGAAGATGAAGTGGGAACTGTTTCTGTATTGTATAGTTAGTGCTGTATACAAGCTCATTGGCCTCTGTTGTCTAAACTCTTGGGTTTTCCTCACCATAAATATGTGTACAGCACAGTGACCACATCACTAATATAATGTTCAACTGAGTCATGGTAAAACTTGTGTGTGGGTTTGCAACATTCTTGTTAACAGCTTCACAGTTGGATACCAGAGGAATTGCTAAATGAAAATTTCCAACCAGACTGAGTGAGCCTGGTTGTTGAAGCCATCATTCAGTATGACGTTTAGTGCATTCTAGGCCCTGCCATCCAGATTTTGGTTTTCCATGGTTCCTCAAAATCACTTCGTAAATGCTATAACCATTTTTCTTTATCGCTTGTTGATAATTCTCTGCTTGTTCTAATAATCACAATGTGGGCAAGATCTGAGACACTATCAAAAAATTAAACTGTTTATATTATCTAGGATGTTTGTTTATATACTGGGTGATTCAGGATGAAGGAGGTGATAGTATGAACAATATTGAGCAAACAGTTCATGTACATATTTATATGATTTCCATTTGGTTTGGAAATACAAGTGCTGGAATGTTATGCTTAAAATAATCCTCAGAAAATGATCAAGATCACACAAAAAACTTGTTGAATTCCTTTATTTATCCAATAACCCACATAAAAGGTTAAAGTAAATGTTTTAAAATCCCACCATAAACTTCAATAGATTCTCTATCGCTTTGCAACAGTATCTGTAGCTCTTCTGAGTATGCCTTGGTGTACTTTCATGAGGGTTGCAGTGTTTACAATGTAACAGAGTAATTCGTCTCTTGTGTTTACTTTTATGCATAATATTGTTGCACATCAAGAGGATCAGGCCATGAAGAATTAAAGACTGTTATAGTGTGGTGGTTATGTAAAGAGACTGTGGGACTAAAGGTCGTGGATTCGAAATCCAACAAGTCCCATAAAATTTTAGTTTCTTAACTTTGTGTGAACTGTACTCAAATATTCGTGTTGTAACTGGTATTAATGTTCTATACTGTTCTTCATTACTATATAAGCGATACTCTCTTCTAGCCAGAGTCAGTTCACTCCGTGCTCCTGTACTGTACGAACTGTTTAATAAAGCTTGGTCGCGTTAAAGTAAGTGTGTTCATCAACAACCCTGCTATGCCCAATGACCCTGATCGTGGTTTACTATGTGACAATATTCCATCACATGTATCTCCAAAATGAATGGAAATGGGACACGTGTTTATATGAACTTCCACCTCCTTCATTATTTACCATTCCTCCTGAACCGCCCTGTATAATATGAACAAAGTCGTTCATAATATACATATTATAATTTTGCTTGGGCTTTTATAAATAAAAAAAGGCTACATGGGGAATCGGTAAGAGCTTTCTTGTAGCCCTTAATAGAAGAAATATTTTTCTTTTGTTATACCAGTATGTTTAGATGATATTCTAAAGTAACTAACTTTCAGTTCACAAAGTGTTTGGGACTTGAGTATTTGATGTTGTTTGCCTGTATTTATCTTTGATTTAGTCTCTTGTGTATTATATTTTATTTTCATTAATTCCTTTTTTTTTTTTTTTTTTTTTTTTTTTTTTTTAGAATATGCTGAAAAATGCTGAACAAGAGAATACAGAATTGGAACCTATTGCTGATAGGTAAGGTATTTCCTTGTTATTAAACAGTAAATTTATTTTACTTTATAATCTAATGAATACTTACTACGGTATTAAATGTAGATTCTGCCTACCATATATCATTTTTCTATGGTGAATAATTTACCTATTGCTGATAAAACTTAATATTAGCGTAGCAAGTGTGGAATATTGAACATTAATTTTTTTATATTTTTCTGGGTGCAAATGAAGCTAAGTAATTAAATTTTATAGTATTATTAAAAACAAATTAACTTGCTTAAAATTTTTGTTGCAGATTAATTTACTTTTATTGTATATGCAAGTAGCCATAGCCAAGAGGGAGAGAAAACATTTACTTTGTTAATTAAGATAGAATCACGCCAAGTATGGCTGGTGAGCAGTAATGCCCAGGCCTCGCAATTGGCTGGATGTGGGCTCAAAGTCCTATGCGGCCGTTCAGATTTGGGTTTTCCATGGTTTATCCAGATTACCTCAGATGAAGGCTTGGATCATTGCTTTAAATTGGCTATGGCCCAGTTCCTTTCTGTTCCTTGCTCCCAATCCTTACCCACCACTAATTACCTCAACTTCTATGAGGTGTAAAGCTATAAGCCAAAAAAGGTGGCATCCTTAAGTTTAATAGCTTTTGCTAATTATATGATGTAATGTGGGAAAATTACATTTATTGGAAACTGATCACTTTAAAAACTACATAGCTTGTACACTTTTTATGAATCCATGTGGTTTTCTTTTAAAATTATTTTAATAGTTTATGTTTCCAGCATACAGGTATTTGATATTGTATAGTCCCTCAAGTAATTGATGTTTTTTTACCTGATCATTTAGCCTTTTATTGACTGGTCCATTATTATTACTTGTATCAGTCTTTCTTGATAGAAGTATCTAATTCCCATATTTTCCTGTGTTTCTTTATTATTTATTTTTAAAGAAAGAAATAAAAGTAAGGAGGGAAGCAGCCCATCTCAAAACCCTTGCCTAGATGACCGTGGCTTTTCTCTCAGAGGCATCCGTCCCTAATTAAGTATCTCCAGATTTAATGACCTAAAATGTTTCCTTTGCCTCTTCCTATTAGGAATAAAAGTTGCTTCCATAATATCCTTTGCATTGCCCAGAGGTCATGACTTGAATGTGGGTGTGTGATTTGTCTTTATGCTGTGTGCATTGCTAACAGTTTTATTGCAATGAAGGCCATTGGCAGTTCTCGCTATCTGAGCCAATAAACATACCATTATCAAGCAATAATGCTCGAGATACCACTTACCAATTTTCAGCGAGTTGATGAGTGTAATATCATTCCAAGGTAAATACCTGATTAGATCAAAAATCTTATTTGATATTGTCTATTTTCAGCCTATTATTTATAACAAGGCAATAAAAAATAATTGCAACAAGTCCCAAGAAACATAGTATCCAAGATTAAATGTTACTTCAAGAAGGGCACATCCTTAAATATTTTGTTTTATATATGTGTTCAGTGTTTTTTATTGTAGTTCCCTCCTCTCTTGATTTTTGGTGAGTGGTGGGTATAAATTATCATTCCGTACAAATATCATCTCGCATCATTTTCCATTTTTGCTGAGACTATTCATACCTGAAAGAAGAAAATCTTTGTTTTTATGTATTTGTAAAATTATTTTCATCACAGATAGTGTATTTATGTAGGTAGAAATTTTGTAAACTAGTTTAGTGAAATATGTCACTCATTATGGCCAAGACACCCTTTTTTTTAAATTTTAAAAGCAATAAATGATCCACAGCACTAAGGGAACTATTTCTGTTACATAAATCATAGTGAGGATGCACTGCAGAGCATAGACTTGGCTCAAAACAAGATCTTATAATTTTCTATCACTAAACGACTACAATACTTAGTCCTATTTTTACAAGGTTTGTTTTTTGTGGGATTTAATTTATGTTAATAGTTTTTCTGATTTGTCCATCAAATATAACAGTTCCATTTAAAAACCCATGGGACATTTCAGAATTAGTTTGATCAGTACATATGTGTGCATGTACCAACAAAGAGAACTATATTTATAAACAATGAATTTTTGTCTTGGCTGAGTAAAGCTAGATGTTGTAGATTTAACTGCCATCATAAACAAATTTCTATTAGCTTCCAAGCATAGGCCAATACAAAATTTATTCTTTTAGGTAAGCTTACTGATCTCTAGATGTAACAGAAACTTGATCAAAGGAAAGCAGTGCACTGAAACATTTCATGTTCGATATGGCATTGAATAAAAACTGAAATATTACCGATATTGGACTTTTTGGGTGATCTGAGTATGAAACTATCTATATATGTGTACTAAATTACCTATCTTTAGGCTTATGGAAGATTTATTGGAATTATTTTGACAGAGTATCATAGTTAAAATTTTTGAATTTCACTGACTTCCAAAGTAAGGAGTTTTTCTTATTTAGTTAGATTTATAATGAAAATATGAGACATGTTAGGATTTATGGTAGAAAGTGATTGTATGTTTGGTGTAAATACATAGAACATTGTCAGTTTCAGACTTTTGTAATAACTTGTGGGTAACCATTTGTCTGTGTACAATGTACAGTTCTCTATGACAAGGGGGACCAGACTACCTGACTAAATAGAAGTCAAACTTCAAAAATCTTTTTAAAAATGACGTTATTTTTACTTTTTTGCATTAAAAATTTGTGAATTCATCTAAAAAAAACTATTTTAAAGGAAAAATTTTACCAAGGGGCCTTAAGAATTCTTCCATAGGGCCCGAGAACCTTAGCGCCGGGTTATGGGGGTGCTGACATCACAGACGGGTCTGTGACTGCTCGGCTGGGGTGCGGTGGGTTACACCTGTGAGGCTGACAGCAGTCAGTGGTGATACAGGTACTGCAGGGGGGCAGTGAACACATCATATGACTGAACATTCAGAATACAAACAAAAATTGACTGAAGATCACAAAGACATGTAGTGGCAATTCACTACATAACAAAAAATTGTTTATATTTATTCCTTTGTATTTATTGTATGAACATTATATGCTGAATGCAAATATGTGAATAATTTATTTCAGATGTCGATTGTTCTTGAAATTTTATTGTTTTTCGATAGTTTTATATTAAAATTAATTGCTTTTTCCAGCAATTCAAGTTGTTTAAAAAGATACTAGTAGATGGCTATAACATGACGATTAAAAATTCTATATATCAATATAAAGCTGCGAATTTTCAATATATAAACTTCCATAACATACCAAACACATAAATTGATATATGTTTTTCAAAAATTGTCTTCTTGTTGTTTTGTGAGTGTAGGTGCAGTTCTGAAGTTATAATTAAAGTTAAATGTTGTCTATTAAAGTAAAATGACATCTTCTAGAAACTGTAAATTGCCATCAGACTTTTTTTGTTATATTTGTGGACATTACATTGAAGCTGAACAAGTGAAACACAAAATTATGTTTGGCAACAGTTCTGTGATGCCTACTGTGCTTATTTCAGTGTGCTTGCATTTAGAATGGTAGTGCTATAGTTTTCAGTCAACAAAACAAATGAGAATTATATGCAACTGATAGAAAATTTGATGCACAGTTACCATGTTCTGGTTGTAGAATGTCTGTAAAAATGCATTACTTGTTTCTCATATTGACTTCTTTATGTCAAATTTATGAGATTTAATTCAGGAATATAGTGAACACTTTCAGCAATACATGTACTGCTTGTTTAGAAGGTGTCAGGCATGTTGGAAATGTGGCATGATGGGAGACTGTATATGCTAGCTCACAATATCTTTTTTTAAACCTTGTATAAAACGCGAGGGAAGGCCATGCTGATGTATATTTTTACAAGACCCTATTGTTATGTGAAGATACAATGTTATTTAATATGTTTTCACTTATTCCCCATGCTTGGTGTAGATATTACATACAACTTATCACCATTTGTATTCTTCGATTTCATATCTATGGCAGATCTTTGGGAGAGTGTCACAATCAGTTCAATACCCGATGATGGTACAGGACACCAAAGAATTTTTTATGTTTCTGTCAAAAGCTGTATTTGTATCATCATTTGATGACAGCATCACATAATCATGGGATAGATGACAGTTACCTGTAATTCCATCTCAGAAGTTGCCAGTCTTTAATGTCCTCAATGTTGACTACACATTAGGACATAAACCAACAATAGGTACTTGATATAATACTTCTAGTTTCTTCACCTAAAGACTTTTAGTATCCCCACTTGGTTCTATTACTATAAGATTATCAGAGTATAATGATGTATCTGTATTCAACTAATAATGAGACACCTATCAGAACTTCTAACTGTGTGAGGTTTGGATGTGATCACATCTTTCCACCCACCATATGCTTCTCCTCCTACACGACTATGTTTACATTGTGAATTGTGTGTGTGTTTTTTTTTATATTTGTCTGGCCTTCCTGTCTTGATCTGTAGTGATTTTACCTGTCCTATCTTATTTTCAGTGATTAACAGCAGTTTCATTGTCACCATTATTCAATTGTAATATTTCTCACACAGTAGTAAAATTTAGTAATTTAGTTTACACTGTATCTATCATAATTAGAGAACCGTATTTCTAGTTTTGGCAATATGTTTTTGAGTGTTCTACACGTTCGGATTTAGTTTTTTAAAAAGAAGTTTTGGATTATGTCCGTGTATTTGTGACATATATTATCACTTTTACTGTAGGAGTATAAAAGCGTACAGTTATTTGTTTAACTTTATGTACTGTTCTCTACACCTGTAACCACTTTTAATATTAAGAGCTATGGTTGTACTAAAATGTTAGAACAGAGACTTCCTTATCTTTGATTGTTGAGACTTTCATCAAGTTAAACTTGGGAATTCATAATAAATTTTGTGATTTTTTTTTAAAAAAAAAATGTTATATGTTTTAGAATTCAACTATTTCAGAGAAAGTTTGGTAAGATATAATACATAGTTAATATATCTTAGTATAACATGTATATAAATGACACAGGAAATGGAAAATGGTTCATCAGTCACCAAAGTTGATGGTCAAAACGAGTGAAAAACATATATAATGAACACAAACATATACAATATTTCAGCTGTCACCTTATTTATGTAATAGAAACTGAGTCATGTGGTTCGGGAGGTGTACACATGCCGAAGTTTATCACATAACTGTGTGAATTATCGATATGTCAGGAAAGACTGAGATATTATATATAAATATATATATTGCAGGTGGTGATGAAATTAATAACATAACAAAAGGGTCCAGAATATTAAAACAAACATTTATAAATAAGTAAAATTGATTTAGAAGAAATTTGTAACTAGTTAAATGATAATACTAATAATAATAAGTGCTGGGTCAAGAGGTAGAATTTTCTCAGTGGTTGAGGCCAGGCAGGTGTCTGGTATCCAGGATATTTTGGTATGCAAGTTCCCATCTCCAAAGTTCTGAGTGGCAGGTGGTTTAGGGGAAAACTCTGATAGCATTGAGGTTGTTAGAATTATGGTAATTGGCATTTTGGAATATGTTGTTGTGGAAGGATGCTTGTTGCAAGTTTTGCAGTGAGGTCTATTGTAAAGAAAAGATCGATATTCTACTTTTGGAGAATTTGATGGAGGGTATTTGTGAACCAAGATGTTTTTGTGGTTAGGTGGTCTGCTGAAACATGAACGGAGGACAGTGGTAAATGTCGGTAAAAGAGTACACATTTCTGGAATGGAGCGAAGGAAGGTATGGCCTTGTGTTAGGATTCGATTTGATGGATTCAAGAACAGGCAAGAACTGGGTGACAAAGGCAGGGCTGTGGTTGGATTTTAGAGGAGCTGGGCGGGAGTGGTTACTTGGAGGGTGGGTGATTTGTTTATGTACAAGATCTGCTGGGTAATAGTGGGAAATAAGGGCTTGGGATAGGTTCTGGGAGTACTGGCAGAGGGATTCAGCATCGGAAGAGATACATCTGCCATGGATAGCAAGGCTGTAGGGGATGCAACTGTTTGGTATGGAATGAGTGGCAACTGTAAAATATCCTGGATACCAGACACCCAACTGGCCTCATCAAACGATAGGAATTCCATCTTTTGACCCAACACTTATTATTATTAGCATTATCATTTAACTAATTAATTTATTTATTTATATACTTTTGTTTTAATATTCTGGACCCTTTTGTTACATTATTAATTTTATCACCACCTGCAATATATATATTTATATATAACATCTCAGTCTTTCCTGACATATCGATAATTCACACAGTGAAACTTTGGCATGTGCACACCTTGCGAACCACATGACTCGGTTTCTGTTACATGAATAAGGTGAAAACCAAAATTATTGTATATGTTTGTGTTCATCATATATGTTTTTCACTCATCGTGACCTTCAACTTTGGTGGGTGATGAGTCATTTTCCCTTTCCTTTGTCATTTATACGGTCTAAAAGTCATTTAAATTTTCCTTAGTTTCATTAGTACAAAGTGCAGCAGTTTAACATATATCTGGTATATAGATTTGTAATTGATTTTTAATGAATCATGTACCTGTATGTAGTTTAAGTTATAAATTTTAGTGCATACCCTTAGTAAAGGAATTGTCTTTTTTTCTCTTTGCAGGACTACAATTGAATTTCACCAAAGCCTAGCTCAGAGTCATGACCAAGAGAATACTGGTGTGGTAGAAAATGCATCAGTTATTGGGACACTAGAGTTCATGTGTGTTAAATGCCTGCATATTTACAATGCAAGGGATTTGCTAATAAGACACGTGTTCTGTCATGACTCACTTGTAAATACTCCACAGTATATTTGTAAACAGTGTGGTCTAATTTTCTTAGATCTGTCCACATTGTGTGCCCATACATCTTATCATAAAAATGAAATTACTTTGAAGAAAGAAACAGAATTTCAAGTCGTGTGTGCTATTTGTAGACAGGTATTTTTATCTTGGAGCTCTCTAACAAAGCATGTGTTTGAACATGTCACAGCTGTTTCCTGCCCATCATATCTGTTTGTGTTGCCAACAAATATTTAAAAATTTGACCACGCTCCATCTCCATCAGGACTCTAGCAGATCTGCACATCCTCCATCCTTATTTTTGCAAACAAGGTAAGACTGATCCTTCATATTTTAGTTTCCAGATAATGATTATACTTTACAGTTATAGGTTTTAGTTTAGATGCCCTTCGCTTGATATCAGTGTCTATTAGAAGAAAACTATGTTTCAGTATTGATTCAATGGCTAGCAGGGTGTGGTACATATAAATACGCACAACCTTCAAAACCTCCCATGTAATAATATACCAGTTAACATACAGCCACTGCCTGGTTTCATATATGGGTTTCCACATTCCACAAGAATAAATGGCCACTGGCAGACATTATTGACATGGAACCCAAAGCACCCAGTTGCTGCCCATGCCATCACCCATGTCTCGAATAATTTCTACTCTTATTTCAGGGTCCATGCTATTAGAGTCTAATAGAGTCGTCCCAAACAACAGCAGCTCCTCTGAGCTCAGAAGGTGTGAGCTTGTCTACCAATACATACTGGGCACAAGGCAACCACCTGGTCACAACTTAAGATAATACATGGCCATTATTATTATTTTTTGTTTTTTATCCTCTCTTTGCCTCCATTCCCCTCTACCTAAATTGAAACACCACTAACCTGAGGTGATGTTTGACATCATAGTCTTTTAATTTTTTAATATTATTATTTTTCATTTTTTGTATTTATATTATTTTGCTTTTGCTGCCCACCAGAGATTAGTATTGATATTTATCTGTGCTCGGATTTGGGCTTTGAATTCTTGCCTCTATACCTATCCTCAGTTTGAACTTACCCCCACTATTATCCTCGCCAACAGTCTTCCTGTGAGGCAGTCTCCCACAGCACCCACCCCCTATATAATGTTCTCCTGTTGATAAGGGCTAGCCCTGAAAATTATGTCATGTGTGTCTTTGTCTTTTCTGTGTGTTCATGTCCCACATCCTTAATCTAAAGGTAAGTGGTGGCTCATTTCCCTATCCTAATTTGTAATTCCTTTATGCTTCTTAGTGACTTTTGTTTTAATATATATATAATATTATGATTAATCCTTGAAATAGGAGAGTCTTTACCTTATTATTGAAGTAGTCAAGTTGGAACCAAAAACTAAATATAATAAAATACTTTCCTTCCTAGGGCCAAATTTCAGCAAATCTTTGTGAACTATAGGTTTTCAGACATAATAAATGAGGTTTTGTGCCTCACAGGCAATGTTATAGCCAAAATAGGATTATTGTTTGCAAGAATGAAGTAAATTGATCATTTTTGGTTTAGTGTTTTCATGAAAAAGCTCGATATCAGAAGCAACCAACATAGAGTGTGAGTGGACATAATTGCTTTATAGGTTTGTAGATGCGCTAAATGTTGAAATAATTTATACTCTTCCTCAGTGTAATGGCTGTGTAAAATGTTCTTGGATTTCCCACGGTGGAGCACATTAGTTTTCATCTACATCTACATATATACTCTGCAAATCAGAAAACTGTGGGTGGCAGAGGGTGCTCAGCACCAAACCTAATCTCTTTGTTGTGCATTCCAATCCCTAATGGTACGAGGAAAAAAGGAATTCATATAAGAATCAGTGCGGCACCTTATTTCTCTAATTTTATCTTTCCTGTCATGCCGGCCCAAATAAGTTGGTGGACGAAGTATTTCACTACACTCGTAAGTGAAAGTGGGAGTACGCATGTTTACTAATAAGTTTATACGAAACGTGCGTTGTCTATCTACCAGAGACTCCCAGCCTAGTTTACTAATCAGTTCTGTAACGCTTTCAGAAGGACTGTAGCAAGCGGTCAGGAATCGAGCGGCTCTTCTCTGTACTTTCTCTGTACTCTCAATCAGCCCCTTACGAAACGGATCCCAAATGGCACAACAATTTAAATCACTCTCTGACTTAATTTTCTGGCAAAGTGTCAGGTTTCTTGAGTTGCTTCCCTTTATATACTGGTGCAAGTCGAGAGGTGCCACATACATCATAGTCACATGCACCGAGTGTGCTTCTGGGAGAGTGGGGGGTTGCAGTGCCTCGATGGCTCTGTCTCCTCCCTCTTAAAAGACTAATAATTGGATTTTGTTCTGTGTTGAGGTGATATCCCATGTCTCTGTGTCTTCCATGAGATGAATCTCCAAAGCCTCCTTTATGAAACGATCCCAGTATCCTTTTGGGTGTGTTAAAACTTTGTGGTACCTCAGATTCAAACCCATAACTCTTCTCTACATTGTGCAAAGCTACACTGACATTGTCTCTTGGTCCATGATCACACTTCTTGCTTATGGAGTGTACTATTTGCCCAATGTACTGCTCACATTCCCAAGGGAAGGAGACCAAAGCCATTCTATGCATTACTTAGTTTACTGGTTTGAGAAAAGAAGGCCTTCATGCATGATTTGCCTATCAGTCTGGCCACACTCACCGTAGTTGCTCCAGCATGTTGTAAAAAGATATGCTTTTCAGTTTCTCTTCATTTCCTTTCTATTAAATTTTACTGTACCCTATTCTTTTGGCATGTTTGTCATGTATAATTTAGATCTGAGGAAAGACTTTCCATATCACAGATTACTTTCTCCTGGTGTGCTAGATTTGAAAATACCAGTCTCTGCAGAGGAGCATAATTATAGCAGTCCACAAGGAGGAATATTTTGGTGTTGGTTGGTTCCTTGTATAGTCCATATCCTAGTATGCCATCTGAATTTTTCAGTCCAAAATGCCCAGAAATGCTTCGCAATACTTCTATTTAATCTGAATTCTAATTTCGAAACTTTCATATATTCCATTTGAACATCTAAGGCAGCCTTTCCCAAACTTTTTCTATGGCAGACTATTTAGAGACTAGCCATAGACCCCTTAATTATAGTAATAATTGTAATTTGGCTATTTTAGAACTGTCATTTGATAGCTCAACTAGTATCTCACACATTGTGATCAGAGTTCGTGTGTTCTCATGCCTACAGTTATGTTTTTGTAATTCTTAATTTTATTTTTATTTTTTCTGTGGATCCATTGAGATAGGTCTGCACACACTTTGGGGTTGATGGACAACCGGTTAGGAAACCCTGGTCTAAGGAAATCATCTAATTTTCTAGTTCTGTATGGCAAAATGTTAAAAGTATCATCATATATCTGTAAATACAGGTTTGTTGCATTTCCTCACTTATCAGATCCATGTCCTGGAAATGTTTCATTAAAATATTAGCTAAATTATTATACTCAGTGGTGATCCATTCAAGCTGTTAATAATAATTATCTTTGGAGATCACCTAAGTTGAAGTTAGTGTGTTGCTGAAAGATTCCACCATGAGCGATTTAAAATGCTTTCTGAACAACTCAAGTTTATCACCCAGAGTCACCTTTGTAAAAAAGCAACACTAGATCAAAACTGATGATGATGCTGTTTGGTACTGGTTGTAATGTTACTATCATATCGTTTCGTTACTTTTGGTACAATTGAACGTTAGCATGAAGCATTGCATCACACACTGGATGACTTTGTTCATACTTGGTAAAATTTAAGCAAATTGTTTATCTAGTTTATTTTGATAAAACTTGAAGTAAAGTAATTAGCACATGGATCTTAAAGAAAACCTTTAAATGTACACTGATTTGCTTTAATGAATTTTATATTCGAAAGAATAATCTAATTTCAAAACAAACACATTTTTGCAAACACAAAAAAAAACCTGGCCTTTCACCTGACTGGCATATCTAGTGACAATAACTAATGGCGGTTATTTTTTAAAGTAGCCTACTCAAAACCCTGCATACAAGCCTGAAATGATAATGGGACATGAATTTAGTAAATATTATAATCTCATCAAAGTATTTCGTTTTTAAATAGGAGGTTTCATCACTGTCTTCTTTTACTGTTTTAATTTATTTTTGTAAATTCTTCATCTTTTGTGATAGATTTGTTAAAATAAATGTAGACATACCATCAGGTTGGACCTGCAGGCACAGGGCCACTGACTCCCGCTTTAATTTTTTCATTTCAAAAATATCAATAATCAAAACATTTAAATAAATAACAAAGGTACAAGGGAAACATGCGATTAGATTCGCAATTGTTGTTGTGTCGCGGTTACAACTAACATTCAACATCAAAGTCAGTACAGCACTGCTCACATGGAACCTGCAGTAAAAATACAATAACTAACACCAGTCAAAAGGAATAAAGTCATTGTAACTTGTTGTTTCTTTATAGATTTTTGGAACTGCAAAAAAGGGATGCTAGACATGTTTCCGGAAGTTATCACAGAATGGAATCAGTAACAGATATGATAAAAGAGCTGGAATGGGATTCAATTGGAAGACAGGAGGAGGGTGAAAAGAGTCATGGGAGTGTACAAGGGCGTATACTGATCATGAGTCATAGGACAGATATTGGTGTAAGAATTAAAAGTAAGGCTTGGAAGGGGAAAGATGACCATGACCACAAGCTGGCACTCGATTTCAGGCACAAGGCTGTAGGAAGATTCTCTTTTTTGGTAAGGGTGTCAGGGATTGAAATAAGTTACCAAGAGAAATTATGAATAATTTACAAAAACGTTGTAAGAATTTAAAGTTAAAATTTGTAGAGGGCAAATGTAGGTGGGTGCAGGATAGGGAGAAGATGAGTATCTAGGAAATTGCCACCGGTGTGGGTGCTCCATTGTAATTTAATTAAATATTATTAGAACAAAACATGTGCAGAGATGTATATCACAAACTATTAGACAACACTTTTATATTGTAAATTACACTATAAAACAAAATAGATGGTATCAAATCTTAAAATAAACAAATTTCATAAATGTTTGAAATCAATAAACCTTGGTAATGAATGTTCAATGAAAAAACAGTCACTATCTCAAATTATCCATACAAATTTTGTATTTACAAAATATGCATTGTAAATTTTAATGTTAAACAAAATTAAAACTACAAAATTAGTCTTCACGTTTTCAATATTAATTACCTACGGGTCACGGGAGCTGGAACGTGTTACTTTTACAGCTCTACATAATATCATACAGAAGCAGCAGGTTCAAGACTTTCGTAAAAAAAAGTTGTTACAGTGTAATACTGACAATAAACGTATTAACATTCTTTAACTATAGCACAATACATATCAATAATGAAATATGATTTGGTATAAATTATGTATAAAACATAAGATCATTTGCTAAAATCATTTCAGCGTCCCCATTATTTATATGTTACAGGCTGTATGAAATGTAACTGTTGTAACAACACAATGTATATTGTCATTTGAATATATTATATTTTATAAAAAATTTGCTATTAAGTCATATATATATATATAAAATGAAACACCACTTACCTTAGGTGATGGTATCATGGGGTGAACACATAAAAACGCACACGGACAAGAAAACATTTTATCCTGTTGACAAAGGACCAAGTCCCGAAATATTCATTGTTTTTTCCTGTTCTTGTGCTTTTTAATGTGTTCACTCCATGATACCATCATCTAAGGTAAGTAGTGGTTCATTTCGCTATCTTTTTTTTTTGTAATTTCATTAGCTAATTAGCTCCTGTTATATCCTGGTAATTATATATACAGCTTGTAACGATGCAATCGAACTTACGCGAATCGAGAGTAGTGTCGGTGAGGGATTATCTTTGATGGTGAGGACAAGATGGAGGAGTATATAGTAGGCGGCGGGAACGTGTGAAGCGAATGGCGGGAGTGGCCGTTTGTTAAGAACGATGCCGCGAGGACGATTACCTAAAAAGTGCATGTAACTGTTCAACTAACTGGAACTCTGATCTCAAGAAGTATTTGGAGTGTCAGTGTACTCGAACAGGGACACTGTTACGAACAAATTATTGGGGTAGTGGCACCACATATTTTGTGTACCTACTCGGTTCGAATCCTGCACGCTTTGGAAGAGAAGTTTCGATTACACGAGTCATTGTAACTGGTGGGTACTTCGGCGGCGTATTTTTCCATGTTTATCCAGACAATAAATGGGTGCTCTGAATGCAAACTTTTTTGGTGATTTATGTGTTAGCGATTCCTACTCATTTTGTTGGTAACTGCCACTGTAGACTGTTTTACGTGATTAATTTTGTGAGTGACTGTAAATTATTAGTATTAGTTGTGGAATCCCCACTGGCGACCGGACGGTATTAAACCTGTAATTATAAGAACATTCAATTAAGAACTGAAATACACGCCGTGTTGAGTAGTACCACCAGGACATTAATTATCACTAATTAACGAGGTTCCTTGCAAGCTGTCATACCTGTTATAACTCAAGAATTACTCACTCTGTTTCGGCTTATGCTGCCTAATCTTTTACAGATATATTAAAACAATTAAGGCGATCATAATGCACTATAAAAAAAAAAAATATTGCCAACAAAGATGATACCAAAAGTAAATGAATTTGATCTCTCTATGCTTGATAAACATATTCAGTAAAATGATTGAATGTTTGCTGCACAGATATGTAAATTCAAAATTATTGAGTAACTAAAATACTGTTGTACTGTATAATAGAAGTAATATAAACTACAAATAATTATATTAAACTTAAGATAGTGATTCTAATTTTTATATAGATTTTATGTTATTCGAATATATATATATATACACAGACGGAAAAAAAATCCCAACACCAAGAAAAAATTATTGTAGAGTAATGAAATTTGGACAATGCATTTGTCAAGTTAACATGTTTAATTGATTAAATTTTCAAGATCACAGGTTAATTTAAGCTCAAGAAAATGCATTTCAAATGTGAAATACTGTTAAATTAATAGCCGGTGTAACCTCCAGAATTTTGAATGCAAGCCTGCAAACGTGAATGCATTGTGTCATACAGGTTTCGAATGTCACTTTGTGGTATGGAGTTCCATGCTTGTTGTACTTGTGCTGTCAATACTGGGACGGTCAGTGCTGGCTGTGGATGATGCTGGAGTTGTCGTCCAATGATATCCCATACGTGTTCAATTGGAGACAGATCTGGTGATCTCGCAGGCCAAGGTAACATGTCGACACTCTGTAGAGCACGTTGCGAGACAACAGCGGTATGAGGGCGAGCGTTATCCTGTTGAAAAACTCCCCCTTGAATGCTGTTCATGAATGGCAGCACTACAGGTTGAATTACCAGACTGACGTACAAATTTGCAGTCAGTGTGTTTGGTATAACCACAAGAGTGCTCCTGCTGTCATAGGAAATTGCTCCCCAGACCATGACTCCAGCCCTGTAGCGTGCATTCCACTGACTACAAGCCATCGCCGTTTGCGACTCCAGTGGTGTCAAGCCAGAGCTCATTGGAGGACGGAGTGGAGATCTGTTGTGTTTTCTGATGAAAGCAGGTTCTGCCTTGGTGCCAGTGATGGCCGAGTGTTGGTCAGAAGGAGGCCAGGGGAACGCCTGCAACCAAACTGTCTGCGGCCTAGACACACTGGACCTACACCTGGAGTCATGGTCTGGGGAGCAATTTCCTATGACAGCAGGAGCACTCTTGTGGTTATACCAAACACACTGACTGCAAATTTGTACGTCAGTCTGGTAATTCAACCTGTAGTGCTGCCATTCATGAACAGCATTCAAGGGGGAGTTTTTCAACAGGATAACGCTCGCCCTCATACCGCTGTTGTCTCGCAACGTGCTCTACAGAGTGTCGACATGTTACCTTGGCCTGCGAGATCACCAGATCTGTCTCCAATTGAACACGTATGGGATATCATTGGACGACAACTCCAGCATCATCCACAGCCAGCACTGACCGTCCCAGTATTGACAGCACAAGTACAACAAGCATGGAACTCCATACCACAAAGTGACATTCGAAACCTGTATGACACAATGCATTCACGTTTGCAGGCTTGCATTCAAAATTCTGGAGGTTACACCGGCTATTAATTTAACAGTATTTCACATTTGAAATGCATTTTCTTGAGCTTAAATTAACCTGTGATCTTGAAAATTTAATCAATTAAACATGTTAACTTGACAAATGCATTGTCCAAATTTCATTACTCTACAATAATTTTTTCTTGGTGTTGGGATTTTTTTTTCCGTCTGTGTATATGAATGTTGGTGTATCTTGTGATTAATAGACATTGACACCGTTTGACCAATCATGATGAAAGTCAGCACATCCATTTATTTTTTTATAGAGAAGGTTTATGACCAAACAAATTTCAAAACCACTCCATACCCCTTTTTACAACCCTTATATAAAACTACCTTTTTTTATCCTATTTCGTTGGAACTTTGTACATGTATACTTTAAAATAAAGAGAAAATCCAACCCCTCTCCCCCTTTATATGTATTTTTTCATGGCGAAAGTTTCAGACTAAACAAAAACCACTCCCTTTTGCCCTTCACACTCCTTAATTCTTGTGCAAACCCTTAGTTTTTATCCAATTTCGATGGAATTTTGCATATATATTTTTTAAAACAAAGAGGAAAATGCTGTTTACATTAGCATTACAAAAACCCAATCTCCTACCCCCCCCCCCCCTCTCACCTTTCCATCCTTTGATTATTGTCAATGTTCTTTACACATCGCTACAGTTTCTATCCAATTTTGACCGAATTTTACTCACATATATTTTAAAACAAACAGAAAAATATTCTCTACATTAGGTTTCAAAAAGCCTAACCATTCTCCTCCTTTTTCCCAAGTGTTATTTACGTAAACCCGCAGCTTAAATCCTGCCAAATAAATCAGCTTTTTTATATTATGCCAGAATATTCATAAAATAAATGTGTCATTTGTACATCAGATTTTAGCTTGGACCATAAGCTTAAACATTATGGAATACCATGAAAAATTCATATTTTCTGTATGATGCTGGAACAAATGGATATATTCCAGATACAGATTTATGTATGTGATATGTATTAACGCACAGATGGTAGATGTTTTAACTACTGTGCAGCAACTGTAACAGAGGATATGGTTAGGTTAAAATGCAGCCTGAATGTAAACTGACATTTTGTATTGCAGCATCCGATTCACCTCATTCTGGGAATTGTTTGGGCATATCAATATTTAGTTTGCATCTGAAAATGGCTGGTTTCAAATTAATGAAACTTGTTACGCATGATACACATAGGAAATATAAAAATATTGTATGGGTAAATTGGTTCTGATTAAACCAGGCAATGCCAAGTACTCTGCTGGTTGTAGGTATAAAAAAGTTTCTGGTAATATATATTACTTAAATTAGAATTTTAATAAGATAATGGGCACTTGTTTATAAGAAAGTGTTTAATAGTTAGATAAGAGATACAGCGCTAGTCAAAATAATTGCAGCGATTTCACCATTTTCTTTTGGATGTCCTATTATAGGCATGATGATGAGGTTTGCTTTTATAAGACAAGTGGCTCTCCAAGTTTCGATATCACTAAATGCAAGCTTTATGTGGTGGCCACTAGAGTGCTAGAGAGAAGATGGATGAAAGTGAGAAAAGTATGTTGTTCTCGAATTTCATTTGACTAGGTCTGTGGTGATTGTTAAGCGACACTTTAGAACAAAGTTTGGCAAAGATCCCCCGCATGCTAACTCCATTCGGCGTCGGTATCAACAGTTCAAAGCCACGAGAATGGGTTATCCTCCTGTGTCTCAAGAAACCATTGAACGTGTGTGCGCCAGTTATGTTCGTAGCCCACAGAAGTCTACTTCTCGATCGAGCAGGGAACTAAATATTTCACAGAAGACTGTTTGGAGAATCATATGGAAGCGACTGTGTATGAAGCCTTACAGATTACAGTTGCTACAAGCACTGTCGCAAAATGATTAAGTGCAACATTTACAATTATGTGCCTAATGTCTAGAACAAGATGAAATATTCGCAGAAAAACTTGTGTTTACTGATGAGGCCACTTTTCATGGGAGTGGAAAAGTGAACAGGTACAATATGCTCATTTGGGGGACTGAAGACCCCCATGCTTATGTGGAGCACGTTCGTGACACTCCCAAAGTGAACTTGTTTTGCGCGATCTCACAAAAGAAACTTTATGGTCCTTTTTTTTTTAATGAGGTGACGATCACAGGGAAAATAAACCTTCAAATGTTGCAGAATTAGCTCATGCCACTTCTGGAAGCTGACAGTGAAGATTTCATTTTCCGGCAAGACGGTGCTCCACCCCATTTTTCTCTAGCTGTCCGTAATTTTGTAAACACCAGGGTTCCAAATAGATGGATAGGTCGAGCTGAAGATGCTGATTTTCAGCTAATATCATGGCCTCCTAATTCTCCTGACCTAACCCGCTGTGACTTCTTTCTTTGGGGTTTCGTAAAAGACACAGTGTTCATGCCACCAGTACCAGTTGATCTGCCATACCTGCGGGTTCGCATAACCAGTGCATTGGCTCTCATTGACACAGACATGCTGCATCAGATATGGGAAAAACTCGATTATAGGCTTGATGTGTGCAGAGTCATGTGCAGAGTCACTAAAGATGCACATATTAAGCATCTGTAGACACTCAAAAAAAACTTTCACAGTTTGTTTATATATCTGGATAATCTTGTATGTTTATAACAAATAATAAATCTGTAGTAATTTTCTGAAATCACTGCAATCGTTTTGACTAGTCTTGTACAAAAATTTTGATACAGCATAATTAGTGCATACTGTACACCAAATTTATTGAGTGAGCTGTGAGTAAGAATTTAAATATATTTTCCTTCACTTTACTTAAGCTTGCTAAAATCAACTATATATATATATATATATAATTGTGTACATGATCTATAGATAATGGAATAGAAAAGTAATGCTAAATAGCTTGAAAACTATTAAGTAGTTATATAGTTTATATCATGGAGCAGTGAAGTTGTAATTTTATACATGCAAGTTCTGTTAATATTATATATAAATTATTAAAAATCTGTTCTTGCGATCTTCAAATAATAACCATTAGTTTATTAACTATAGGAATGGTATTATGCTAAATTGACATGTTGCTTTTTTGTAGGTATCGTCAAGTCATTCCTGCTCATGATCTGCAGCAGCCTAACACTTCTGAAATGTATCAAGAGCCTTTTATTAATTCTGGTATCCTAATAACTCATAAAAGAATCCATAACCTAGACCAGCCTTATGCTTGTGATGTTTGTGGTGAAAGTTGTGAAGAGTTTGGTAAATTCATAAAACATAACAAAATCCATACATTTGACTGGCCTTATACTTGTAAAGTTTGTGGAAAATCATTTATGCAGTATGGTCACTTTGTAGCACATAGATGGCTACATATAGGTGAGCGACCTTATGCTTGTGAAGTTTGTGGGAAAATGTATACTCAGTCTAATGACCTTAAAGCACATAAAAGATTTCATACATTCCAGCGGCTTTATACTTGAAAAGTTTGTAGAAAAATCATTTATTCAGTATGGTCACATTGTAGCTCATAGAAGGATACATACAAGTGAGTGACCTTATGCTTACGAAGTTTGTTGGAAAATGTTTACATGGGTTAATTACGTAGTAATACATAAAATAATTCATACAGGTGAGTAGCCTTATATTTGTTAGAATTGTGTAAAATATGATTCTAGTAGTAGTAGCCTTACACAACATAAAAGAATTCACAGAGTTAGTGGCCTTATGTTTGTAAAGTTTGTGGAAAATCATTTAAACAGTCTGGTCACCATAAAGAACATAAAATAGTCCATACTGATAAACGTCCTTATACTTGTGAACTTTGTGGAAAATCGTTTAAGGAGTCTTTTAAGTTCAAAATTCATAAAAGATCTCATACAGGTGGTCATCTTTAGGTTTGTGGAAAATTGTTTACATCATCACATATCTTCATAAAACATAAAAGAATCCATAACAACTAGCAGCCTGATGCTTGTAAATATTCTAGAGAATTTTTTTATGGACTGTAGTTACCTAACAGTACATAAAAGTATTCATAGTGGTGAGAAGCCTTATTCTTTGTAGCTTTTGATTTGTAACACACAACAATACATTGTATGTTAGTAAGTTGCTTCACATTTGTGAAGGTTGAGGAAAATTTTGTATGTATCCAACATGCTGTAAAATCCATATAAAATTATACTGATGGGGAGTTTTATGCTTGTAAAATATTGGAAATTTGTTTACGGGGTCAGGTAAAGCTATAATTCATAACCTATTTACACTGTAAGCCACAATATTATCTATATAGCTAAATAATCATATAGTTGTGGACATTGCAGAAAATACTATCATTCTTATTAAAAAAAATCCATTTGATGACATATGCTAGAATAAAATTGAGAACTGGAGAAAAAAGAGAGAAAAATTATTAGAGGAATTCTGGGTTCCAACTTTAAGAATGGCGTCCTTCAAAAGAAATCCAACAAAGAAGTCTACAGCAAAATTGAGAAAATCACTGAAACAATCCGCAAAAGACGGGCTCGATTCTATGGCCACCTCAAACGGATGGAGGAGAACAGACTAACAAAAAAAAATCTTTAACTTATTTGATTCCAGACCCAAAACTGTAATGCCCTGGTTCGTAAATATTAAAGAAGATCTCCATTTGATGGGGCTAGAACCAGAAGATGCTTTAAACAGAGATATGTTTCGGAAGAAGTTAATGACAAGTGGGACAAGCCGAGACGAACAATCCAGTGGAAGACGCGGTACACTCTGGACAGAGGAGCGCAAACAGGCGCATTCAAAACGAATGAAGGAGTTCTGGGACCAAAAGAAGAAGAAACTCGCTGCCAAATGCACAAAGGCTTAACGTGGTCCTAGTTGGCCTCAACGAATAAATAATATAATATATATATATATATATATATGTTAGTGGCCTCGAAGTTGTGAAAATTTTAGAAAATTGTTTATGGCGTCCCCTAACCCTGTAAATTATGGTGAAATCAATTGCTCTTTTTCTTTGCATTAATCCCACTTTACAGGGGCTCATTTTCTGGATTTATTAATTTGTGTTGATCTTGTGCATCTTTAGGTGAGACATTAACAAGATGCATGTCCAGCCAGTGTTTCTTCGGTCTCCCTCATGGTTTTTGGCCCTCCAGTCTTATGTTGAGTGCTGTTCTTGCCAATGAGGTGTTGTTGCTGCATAGTATATGGCCGTACCATCACGGAGGATCCTAACACATTTTCTCAGTGGTTGGGGTTACGCCATTTGCTGTCCAAATGTTCTCATTCCTGATGCGCTCCAATCTAGTGAGTCCCTGTGGCTAGCAAATTATCTGAATTTTCATGACTTGCAGCTGTTGTTCATTATCGTTTTGTGTCTCGCCAATATTTGGTTTCATACAGTGCCACTGCATGAATGATGGTTCTGTAAACCTTTGGTTTAAGGTACATTAGCAACTTCAGGTCAAAAAGGATGCCTATGACTTAACGCCACTTCATCCAGGCTGCTTTGACACTGTTTCAGACATCTGGCAATGTCTAACCATCTGAACAGAGTACTGTTACCAGGTAATTGAAGTCAGATGACTTGTGGAGTTCAATGCCGTCGATATTACTGGACTCGTCACTTGGAACCCTACACTCTATGTACTCAGTCTTTCATACATTGAGGACGCACGCTGTATTTATTGAGGGAAGTTATCCATCATTGAATTTGTTGTTCAAATTCTTGTCGAGATTCGTAGGTGACCATGATATCACCATAGAGTAATATCCAGGGATGTGGAATGAGCAGTTCTCTGGCAATGGTGTGAAGATAGAGGATAAATAGAAGTCGGGACAAAGCTGATCCTGGGTGAACACCAACACTGATGGGGAAAAAGAACTCCCTGTAGCACATCAAACATAACTGGTGACAATACAATGTAGTGGCAGAATCCATTTAATTTATACCTCTGGTTACTCATGCTATCTCAGTGTGTAACAGATTAGATCTCTAGGTATCCTATTGAAAGTCTTTTTAATATCTCAAAAAAGCTATGTACTGTGCTTTTCTCTTTTCAAGGTGTCTTTCCATTAAAAGATGTGTGGCATGAATAGTGTCAGTCATCCCTGTGCCTTTCATGAAACCACACTGATTTAGGGCAATCTTAACTATGCTTGGAAGGTGTACATGCACTATGTATTCAAAGATCTTCATTGTGTGGTGAAGTAGGTGAATTGGTCGATAGTTGGAGCAGTCTGTCACATCACCCTTTCTTTTCCATAATAGTATAGTATAGTAACACTAGTGAGCTAACTATATGGTAAAATCCAGCTCTATGAGCAGAAATTCCATTTTAAATTTTGTGAGCGTTATATCTTGTAATGTTTGGTGCTTTAAAGAATCCATCAGGGTGATGGAAAATTTGGTTACAATATCTGTTGAAAACTTTTTACATAGTGAAATAGAACTGTGTTAATTTTATGGCAAATTGCTTAAAATATTTTCATATTCTGGAAAATATAATTGTTTGTTTATATTATCAGTAATCTGCTGCATTTCATGTAATAGAAATTTAAATTACTTAATTTATTGTATTTACAATTTAATTAAGTTTAATTAGATAATATTTTATGATATTTAGCCTTAATACAGGTGTTGTTATGTCTTTTTGCTAAGTTTGAAGTAAATATCTATAAAAATTCATTTGAAGTATAGATTTAACTGATACTTATGTATACAATAAATCAGTGCTTTTAATCAAATGTGGTATATTCTCTTTCATTATTGGTTATAATGTATGTACTATTACATTTGTCTTTATGCCATCTGCCGTATTACGAATTTTGGAATGTTTAGTCGCTGATTTAATATAAATGCCTGACCACAGTCTGATGTAATTTTAATTGAATTCCTGATTGATTGTAAACTGAATCATCAAACTCTAGTCACATGAGCATTGGCACACAACTGACGAGCCAATCTTTTGTGAGTGTTTCTCTTGGGAGTCGAACATAGACTGTTTTGTAGTTCCACGGCTGTGCTATAACATGTAATTACCAAGAGGTGTTCTGAACAACTTACCTAAAATGGTGAAATAATTTATATTCATAACTAAAAAGTAGGCGGGTGATAAAATTACACTCAAAGAATTTAAAATATTTACTCCTGGATCATATAATGACATATCTTAGAAGAATATTTAAACCAAAGATAGCAAAATGACTGCACAGTTACCTAATTTTGGTCAACTTAATTGATGTCGAGGGTGAAGTTGGCACATATAGTTATAATTATTTAGAATTGAATTTTGGCGCTAAAATGCCTGTTTTATTAAAGAAATAGACACACAGCAAAAACGTTTTAAATTTTCCAAATACACTTCTAAGAGTTCAAAAATATATTCTTATCTAAGATATAATATGCTCATATCAGGTTTTTCATATACTATCATATATGTATTGTAAAATTCACTAAGCTCCATTTTTTACCCTTTGACCTACAAAGGTAAATTGAAAGATTGAAATCCGGAATGGCAAGACATTTTAATTCCTCAAATGATTCCACTTTAACCAGTGATCAATGGTTATTCCTAGAAACTTTGTACTAGCAACACACTCAACGTTATCATTATTCTAGTTTCAAGTCTATCAGTTGAGATGTGCTAATTGAATTTGATGGTGTTTGTGTTGTTTATATTGAGGATCAATTTAGTTGGTTTTTTTTTGGGGGGGGGGGACCAGCTTAAGTACCTCTATAAAAGCTGCGTTTCCTTTAACATGGCCGTTGAGTTCAACACACACACACACACATAAAAAACCTGGAGTTCATTGATCGAGGAATCACTGATGATGATGTTACTGCCATCCACAAACAAAATTTTATCCTCATGACTGACACTGGATATAAAATCATTTACAGTCAATTAGAAATAATAAGGGGACCTAGAATGCTTCTTTGTCAATCGCCTATACCTACATGTTTGTTTTTTACAGGAACTTACATAAAATGTTTGCTGGGATTACAGAGATTTCAACATTTTCTATTCTGTTTGTTAGATACGACTGGAACCAGGATTTTATACTACCCCTTATTCCTATTGCTTCTAGTTTTTGCATGAGAATGTTGTGGTCCACAGTATCAAAAGCTTTTGAAACGTCTCGGAATAGACCTGCTGCATGCTCACCTATGTCAAGAGCTTCTAGTACATTTTTAGTAAATCGGTGCTATTGCTGATGTTCCTACTTCTGCCTGGAAAACAAATTGTATTTGCTAAGGATATTATATATTCACAGGAAACTGCTTAATCTATCTTGGTACTAATAAAATGAAATGCAGACGGAAGTAACAGTGTGTAGATGACAATAGCAGACTGGATCATTGTGATGAGGGAAGGTAGCCATATGCATTATAGGATATGTTTTGGAAATTACTAGAAACTATTTTACTACAGTGATACGATTCTATATTTCATTCGTCTTATGAAGTGTAATCCCACATCTATCTTACACTTCAACTATAAAGATCAATTAAATAATACACTAATTACAACAGGTAAGATAATGTTACTTAGTCCACAACTCGAAGGTTGGTTGGATCCTCCCGAAGGAGGCATATTAAGTCATTGTCTCAGAGATAGGATTGTCAATTCCTTTCCTCCGGGACCCATAGTTTAATGCGGTATCCAAACCACGGAACGTCCTGGCATAGCTCGTATGATCAAACACAACTTTTAAAGTTCCTGCGCCCACCAGGATTTGAACCCGGACCGGAGCAGCAAACCTTTTAAAAGAACACGCATTAACCACTGAGCTACCAGACCGCTCTTATAAACATTCTATACATATTTCATCTGTTTTACCGAGAGAAGGCAGTGACTCCGGAGATGTGACGGTGTTCATAGTTTGAGGTGTATTGTTAACTTCTCCTGTGCTTATGTTGTTCCTCTCCCTGGCTCCCTTATCTGTCCCACCTGTCTGAAGTTTTCTATTGAATACTTATTTTGTATAAAATTTCTCTCATATGCAGTGCCTTAATTAATAATACCGATCGTTGTTTAGCAGGACAAAAATTCGATGAGTTGTTTCAATCATTTCTGGTTCATTTTCCACTCCAGCTTGGCATTTGGGGTGTACACGATTTCGAATATTCATTCAGCCATCCAGCTTTCGGCTTTTATTTGGTTCCGAAATCACACCAAGCGAATGACGGGACCATTACCTCAACAGACCATAGCCAAAACCATCTACATCTACATCCAAACTCTGCAGTTCACTAAAATTGGGGTTGGTGGAGCCGTTGCAATTCTTAAGCAATGAATCTTAACTTAGAATTAGCTTTACCCAGATCGTATTTGATCATCAGGTGATTCATTTAGGCGAACGTCCATTCCCCATACCCCCAATACTTCTTATAATCAACTGTGTCAATAATTGAGCTGTTCACTGTGTCTGCAGCAGGATTCTGGAGCATGTCATATGCTCGAACATAATGAAGTTTCTAGATGAGAACGAGTTACTTACACCATGTCAACACGGATTTCGGAAGAAGAGATCGTGTGAAACACTAATTGGCCCTATTTTCCCACGACATAATGAAAGTTATCGATGCAGGTTCGCAAGTTGATGCAGTTTTTTTTTATTTTCAGAAAGCTTGTGATTCTGTGCCACACAACCGACTTTTAGCGAAGATTCGAGCTTACGGTATTTCGGCTCAGATTTGCGAGTGGATACGTGATTTTCTAACTGGTCGATCACAGTATGTCGTTGTTGACGGGGAAGCCTCTTCTAAGATAAATGTTACATCGGGCGTTCCTCAAGGAAATGTAATAGGTCCACTTCTTTCTTAATGTTTATAAACGATCTAGGTGACAACGTCAAATGCTGGTTGCGATTGTTTGCCGACGATGCGGTTATCTATAGGGAAATAAGATGCTCCGACGATTGCTTAGAAATTCAGCGTGATTTGGATGCTATTTTCGATTGGTGCCGTAAATGGCAGCTTACACTTAATTGCAAAAAGTGCAAGGCAATGCGGATAAGTAACAAGAAGAATCAGTTTTTTCACGAGTACAAAATAAACAATTCAGCCTGTTGACACGGTTGATTCCGTGAAGTATCTGGGGGTGATAGTACAAAGCAACATGAAATGGGACATGCACATAACTTCCGTCGTAGGCAAGGCTAATTCTAAATTACGATTCATGGGTCCTATTTTGAGGAATTGTAATGCTCAAACAAAGGAGATAGCGTATAAAACACTAGTGCGTCCGCATCTGGATTACTGTTGTGGGGTTTGGGATCCGTATCGCAAGGTTCTGATTGACTCAGTTGAGAGGGTGCAGAGGAGAGCCGCTAGATTCGTGACTTGTTGTTACAGCCCTTATGAAGGCGTCACAGAATTGATACATAGATTGGGCTGGGATAGTTTGGAAGACAGACGACGTAGCTTGCGTTCGAATTTATTGGAGAATATGCGAAATAATTTAAATTTCGAGCTGCAATGAAATACTTCTTCCGCCAACCTATTTAGGTCGCAATGACCGGAGGGATAAGATTAGAGAAATAAGATGCCGTACTATTACTTATATGTATTCCTTCTTTCCTCGGGATTGGAATGGGCGGGTTTAGGATTGGTGCTTAGCACCCTCTGCCACCCACTATGTTTGTGATTTGCAGAGTATGAATGTAGATGTAGATGTATTCATGGGCAGTCGCATTATTTTTATTAGTTATGCCCCTTGATCGAATACCTTCCCGTTCACTGCTTCGAGTCCATTCT
>JARYHS010005557.1:973129-1074258 GCA_031002005.1 Vandiemenella viatica | reverse complement strand
AGAAACACAGATGATGCTGGCTGAATGGCTGCAAAGCGGAGTGCCATTAAAAAACGCAGCATTTCGTTTCCTCGTCACATAAAGCGGCTATATCTGGGATGGCAGAACACGGAAATACACACATTCATGCTTTCAGTGTCACGATTCGGTAAAAAAAGGAAAAAAAAAAAAATTAAACCTACTATATGGCGACGTATTATGTATATTTAATACGATGACGCAGTAGTGGAATGAAGCCAGCAATCGTTCTATGAATGAAATCCAATGACAAGGCGCGCCATCTAAAATGTGACGCCTCTCTAAAATGTAAAGTTGTGACGCAAGGCGCAGTCACAATGACCTCATAACGCTGCACTTGCGTTCATTGCTCAACAACTCGGAAGTGTTTCCAAAAGAATACACCTGTCTTAATGTTTCAGAGGTTTGGTTTTTCTTTTTTACTTTTTTCTTTTGATAAACTTGTTAACATTTAGCTGGGCCTAGATTCAGTCGCCATGATACAACGTACAAAAAATAATTGCACCTCTGTACATAAAGACGTCCGAAACATCACACCAAATAATTTTAACGATAATTTCAATAAAGCATAAGACAGCTTAACACAAATCATATGCGAAAGCAAAGTATGGTTTTATAATTATTATATTTAATTTGTTTAATATAATTTAATTGCAATGGAGCACATTCTCTACTTACAATGCCCCAACATACTTATTTACACCCTTTCTTCTTATTATTTTTATATTAAAATATTTGAGTGTAATTTTTCCACTCATCTACTTTTGCTCTTGATGAATTTTAATTTTAATTTTTTTTCCATTCGTTTCGATAGATTATTCATCACTTTCCCCAATCCCTGTCTCCTTTAACAACAACTTTCCAACTTTCTCATGGCTGAAATCGAGTGCCAGCTTGTGGTCATGATCATCTCTTTTTCCATGCACTATTTCTAACTCTTCGACCAACATCTTTCCAAGCCTCATAACTCTCTCTTCACCTTCTTCCTGTATTCCAATGAATCTCAAATCATCCTTTAGCATCAATCATTGATGTTATGTAATTTGTAGGCCTGTTCTTTCTAGATTTCATCTTTATATTTTTCTCGATACCAGAAGGCATTTAAAATAAGTTACACCTATACAGGGCGTTCGCCGGGAAACGCAACCCTCCCAGTCTGTTGCCGTCGGCAACTTGCTCGGTCAGTCTAGCCAGCAGCTGCCGCCACACGGCGCCGTGAATCACCGCACTGTTTAACACCTCCGCTGCCCCAACAGTGCAGTGACGCAGTATATTGGGACCCTTACATTGTTAAGAACGGTTTCTTTGCATTGTAGCTAGTTTGTGACTTCAGTCTCTTATTAATCAGTGTTGTGAATAAACGTTTCTTCGCGGTTTGGCTGGTTTGGGGCTTCATACTCTTACCAATCTGTACCGTGTTTGAGTGTGAGTAAAATTATGGTACGTTACAGTTTGCAACAAAGAATATTTCTCTACGATACATATGTGAAGAAGAAGTCGTTTAAAAAGTGTCGCAGTAAATTTCGTCGCGAATTTCCTGGCGCTTTACTGCCAGCTAAATCAACAATTCTGCGTCTGGTTAAAAAAGTAAGAGAAACGGGTTCATTTTTTAACAAATAGAGACTGTCGGTCAACCGTATTCTCACAGAGGAGAAAATTGACGATATCGCTTTTCGACTAGAACAGTCACCCAAAAAATCATTAAGTCAGTTAGGGCAGCGTGTGTCTCGAAAAATGTTCAGAAGATGTGAAATGTGCATTACACAAGAGGGTCAACACTTCCAGCATCTTTTATAAGGTAAGCTAATGAATTACGTCACATTTAAATGCTTAGCACATACAAGTTTATGAAGTTTATGAAGCGTAATTATTATGAAATAGTCCGCGGCCGACGGTCGAACAATGCCGGAAGATGAGCGCTCGCTCGCCGGGAGCAGTTTCTTCCTTGTAGCGCTAACAGTGGGTTGCGTTTCCCGGCGAACGCCCTGTATTTCTACATACATGCGCCAGTGGGCGATTTATATGAAAACGACAACTTGAAAACAGATTTCAAGCGAAGTTCTGCAATTCTCTATCACATCTTTCAAGGCCCATTATTAAAATTCTATTTTAGCAATTATTCTTGGCAGCTCAGCGTTAATATCCACATAGATAATAATTTGCTGTAATGTTTTCCTTAAATACATGCTTACGTGTTCTTCTGTCAAATTTAATTGAAACTATTAGTGTTGTGAAAGTAGCAATCAATTTGGTTACGAACCTTCCTTATGGATGTTAGGGTTTGTAATCTACTGCATACCCGGTAACTAGTGAAAAACCGAATCGATTGTCGTAGAACTTCACAATTACCTGTTACTGGCGGCTTAATCAACTCGGGATTTTTACAGCTTTATATAAAATGCAATTTTACTAGGATCACTATTAATAACTAAGTTAATCTACCAATTCTGCTGCTGTTGACACAGTTTTATAGTTGGAAGTAGTAACTTATTCAGTAGCCGCAGGCCCGCCGCTAGCTGTTTGAGCGCCCGTGTGCAATACCAATTATGCCGCCCCCAGTTTAACTATAGCCAGCGGTGGATCTAGGAATTTTCCGAACCGGGTCAAAAAACTGAGAGATTGCCGCCCCTTCCAACATTATTTGCCGCCCCATTGTTGCCACCCCGAGTGTCGCCGGCCGCCTGAGACAGCAGTTGAGCTAAAAAAAAAGCTCGCCCGCTACATAGTACCCTTGAAATTTCGTCGCGATTTGCCGCCCCCCTCGACGTGCCGCCCGCATGCGATGCACGCCCGCTTACAGCGGGCCTGAGTAGCCGAATACCGGCGATAACATTATAAACACTGTGGAAGTTTCAGCAGATACAATAATGCACGGTCATATCTGCGTGTTAGTCTATTACTAATTAAGTATTTTTACGCAACTTCTCCCGCTGTGACTAACATCATGTTATACAGAAAGCTGAAGCTTCTTATTGATAATCAGTTAATCACTTCTGTAATGGATATTCCACTACAAGAACGAAAAAACAACTAAAATTTTTTGAATTTTAACCACTAGTTTTTCTTTAATTAAGCCTTAACTTTCTGTTTCATAGCGACATTCGTTATGAAATAAATAATCTAATTGAGGTTGGTAGGTTTTGTCGTTTCTCTGCGAATCGCGGAAGAGTTAGGTAAATGTGAGTTTTTATAGTAATCTGCGTGGTGAAACCTGAGGCTCTAGTGAGAATACCTAGAACTACAGTCAGGATAGACGTTATATCGGTTCTGAAGCCGGCTAGAATGCTAGCTCCGCGTGCCGAAGGTCGCCGGTTCGAGTCCGGCCGCGGGCATGGGTGTTTAAGTGTTGTGTGTGTGAATGTCATGTCCGTTCTGTGGTGTGTCTAATTATCTGGAAAAGCTCATCAGGCTGGCTGTATGGCCTAAAATGCCAAAAGCCAATAAATTAAAAAAAAGTCGGTTCTGAAAATTTATCTGCCGAGGCAGATTCTTCCCGTGTCGAAGACGATTGCGCTTCAACACGTTTGTCTAGTCTACCGCATTAGATCCTAAGTGAACCCATTGAAACTATGAAGACAGGGCTTTATATGACGAAATCAGCGCTTATTGAGAAATAAGAATACGAAATTTTGAATAGTGCGGTTATTGTATTCAAAACGGATGAAGTCACTAGTTGTTTATATAGTCCAGCATGGCATAAATTCCATTCATCACATTGTTAATTTAGTTCTACTATCCAGTCAACATTGCAAAGCTTAGGGTCAGCTGGATTTAACGTTGCAAACCAAAATTACGTATTTAATAGTGAACAATTAGAATGTAATTTTCTAGCGAAATAACTAGTCATAGCGTAAAATTTCAGAGGAATTGGTTCTCTGGTAGTCAGTTAGATGCCTCAAGAAAATCTATCATACATGGGCGGACACTATATTCAAAACTGCTGAAATGGCCTCAAAGGGTCTTAAACGTGAAATTTTGAAAGTGTGCAGATACTGATAAAATGAAAAAATAACAGAAAGAATTGACGAACTCAGCGCGAAATTCATAATGTTGCCATAATAATAGGTCGGACTGCTTGTCTGTCTAATGTATTCCTGTAAAGTTCTGTACTATACCCGGTCTCCCAGACGTAGGCGAATGATTGAGATAGTTTCCCGTTGCCTTCTCCAAACTGTTGATTAAGCGTTATAAAGTTAGTTGAATATGTTGAAGTGTAGCGTCTCGTTAGTGCTATGCATGAGAGGTATAAGAAGGGAGAGGATGATACTATAGCTGGATCATTCAGATCTACAGCAGGCTGGTGTCAAGTTTTAGTACACAATCTGTTGGTTATGAGGTGCTCACCACAATCTCTCTCGTACTCTTCTGTTAAAACCAAACGATGAAATTTCACCATCCCATCCCCGAGGTTCGAACCAGTTACCCCTTTCGTCGAACATTGGAGGGAATCAATCTCTTAACAATTTTGCACACGAATCAGATCAAGCATTTTTGTTCATGAAGTATTCGAAGGTAGATGCCAGGAGTTACCATCATCACGTACAAACTTATCATATAGGCTTCAAAGAAAGTTACTAAATGTTATAAGTAGTATTTCTTGCACAGATCTGATTGATCAACATTAGCGGTTTCGTGCTCAAAGTCTGGGATCTTTCATCTACTGATGCGATTATCCGTAAAATCAATACTTTTCTAGAATCTCACATTCTGTTCTGATGGTGACCAACTGTTTGTTTTCTAACAGATGAATGATCTTTAAACCTGTACTACAGACTACAGTTAGAAGCAAATCCGTGTTTGATCCCCGGCTGTGTTGGGATCGCCTTTAGAAAGGCCCTCTCGAACTTATTTCTAACCTCTTATTGCATTCCTATTGTTGTTTTACGTTCACGATTACCTTCCCCCAGATGAATAATTTACCGAAAACTTTGAAAGAATTTAAAGATAAAATTTGTAGAGGGCAAATGTAGGTACGTAGGTGCAGGATAGGGGGAAGATGGGTGTGTAGGGAAATTGCCACCGGAGCCTGTGCTCCATTGCAATTAAATTAAATTAAAAAATTAAATGTTTGAAACGTTCTGTAATCGAGACTAATTGGAATTGTGTGTTACTGCCAAAGTGATGGGAGGGAACACGAAAGAAGTGCCACTGGTTGTTGACCTACATATTTGTTTTCAACTCCCGTTTTGAGGTATCAGTCTTCCGGCCCTGATCGCAAATCTGACTAACGTAATAGCTCACCTGAAAATATGGTTAGTGCAGCACGGTTTGAATTTTCCGATCAAAGAAGAAGTTAAGCTAGGGTTACCAGACGTCCCCGTTTGCCGGGGACAGTCCCCGTATTTAGCTCTCTGTACCCGGACAGATTTCGTCCCCGCAATGTCCCAGGATTTTTAATGTTGTTCTCAGAATTTTTTTCTTTTTAATCAAGCGAGAATTCTTTAAAAGCCCTGATTTGCTAATGCATTCGTTGGAAGCAAGAGGTATGAAGTGCACTTCTTTCCTCGTACGTGCCTAGGTTTAAAAGAAAATTACAAGGATACTGCGTCTTGGACTCAACAGCTTTGTAAAATAAAGTCTCCTTGCTGTGTGCAACATGGCTGTCTGTGAACCTCATTTAAATTACAAATATAAACAATATGTGGCTTTTATGTTAATCCAACCTTTAATCGTATAACTTATAAAATTACGACTCGTCATTAGGACAAATGTCGAAAGCGTCCCCGGATTTTGGTGAAAAATTTGTGAAGCGTCCCCGGATTTGGAGAAAAAATTCTGGTAACCCTAAGTTAAGCTAACTTTATTAATATGGTTGACGTACGTATCGGGTGAGTCAAAAATTACTTTATAAGTTTGGAATGATATAGACACTTAAAGAATCAGTAAATATGTCATTTTGTAGCAAACAACCTCAACTTATACAAGTGTCATTTTGGTTCGATGTGACTACCATCTGTCAGTGGAAACATCCTACCGTTATCCACCGGTATCCCATTTCAGTCATATTCATCGATCAGTGGAATTAAAATTTTTCAAGCCGAACAGTTACTGCAGAACTGAAACCAAACCACACAGCGAGCACGGTGCGCACCAATGAAAGTAGCCATTTTAAATGTGCACTACCCCCAGCGCTTCTGGTGGCGGAATGGTGTACTGATGCACTACGTAAATCAAACTTGAGGTTGTTTGCTACAAAATGGCACACCTACCGATTCCATGGAGGAAGGAATTAATGGAGAAGAAGTGAGCTTAAATCGGTGAAGCAAGCACTAAACTCTCCCGCATGTGTGCAGCACCGGCAGCGACCATATGGCGCTTCCCAACAATTAAGGTGTTCACATTGTGGTAGAGGCAGTGATTATTTCATTTAGTATTGTGTATAAGTGTTTAAAAATGCCAGCTTGTGTTGCGTACGGTTGCACAAATAGGCCAGACAGGAATGAACCTGGAATATCATTTCATAAGTAAGTTGAATTGTAATTATCGTTGTTGAAGTGAGCGGTAGACACAGCAAACTTTGCAGCACGTCTATAAATATTTAGTCATAGCTCTCAATGGGATGACTTTGTTCGCAAATTTTCTTGTGGTGTAGTGTAGAAAATCAGCAAACCTTGCTATTTTGCACATAATAGACTAGCATTATTTTTTAACGAGTGTTTAAAATGAGATTTAAAGGGGCGTGTTTTACTTCGTGATTCAGTGAATTTACTATTACGATTTCTTTCGTCACGTTGCTGATCAATTTGTGGAATGTGTTTCTAATTTAGTCTCTTTTTTTTTGTACAACATTCTCCCCCCCCCCCATATCTAAATCTAACTGAGAGATATTTTTTTTACAATTGTCCTAATAAGTAGGGCTGTGAAATTAGACAACACATCTTAATCAAGAGAATGTTCATTAAGGTGACTGAATAAATTTTCACAGATTATCAATTGAACAACTTGTGTTTCAGTTTGCAAAATGTTTAACTTCTTTTTAAAAAATAAACCAAAATTTGAATGCACATTTCTGCTAAATACTTTTTAAAACGTTTCACAAATGTTACTTATATCAAGTGAACGATGAATAAGACCATCTCTACTTTTGTACGTTTTGAGAGATCCCCAAAATAATAGAAATGGAGATCACAATATACTAACACACTCTTCACTTTTTAATATTTTTAGATGTTTGTGTACCACAAATCCTGAAATGTAGTGTACAATATGATCTATTAAAACAGTTAGTGCACCTGCATCAAACATACATTCGTGGTCGGACTTGGGAGGAAACTGTAATTCTTTTTCCTCTTCAATAATTCGATGATGTCTTGATGTAAAATTTATAATATGTTCTGGAGCATGATTAACAATTTTTCCAGGAGTATACAATTACCAGTGTTTGCATATTTCACTTCACATTTCAAGAGTAGGTTTTTTTTTTATAAGCTGCTTTAAAGTGTATGGGCAGTGGGATTGTTTGAATTCCTCCCCCCCCCCTCCACCCCCCAAAGATCTGATACATTGTAAAAATATTTCAAAGTGATCCTGACTAAATTTATATGCTAATATATATTTTAAGATTTTTTGATCAATAACTAAGGAATTAAAGAAATACTTCAAACATGAATCAGAAAACCTAAGAATCCAGTGCTCCTACTGCTGTCAAGTATTATCTTGCCATATGGTGACACTTTCAAATTACATATATAACTTTCTGTTTCAATCAATCTTGTATCACTGTTTCCTAATTACACTTGGATATTATGGAGCGTGTGCTCCATTGAAATTAAATAAAATAATAATACCCTTAGTCTTTTTTTGTGGCTGTAGATGTTTTGGCAAATAAAATTCTATTAAAATAATTTTTAACAGACTTTTTTTCCTTAATTTCTAATGTTTATAGATAGCATCAATTGAGATACATACATAAGAGAGCGTGCATAAACCACATAGCTCCAATTTTGGCCTCCTGTGAACCACTATCCCTCCCCATGTAGACCAACTTGGCTTTTGCCTCCACCCCCCCTTCCCCCCCCCCCCTCACCTAGCAAGTAGGTTTTTTTTTCCCCCTTTTGATTCCAGAAGACATTTTGCACTGTTTTCTCTTGTCAGACTATTATAAATTACATAAGGAGATAATTAGCTGAGGGAAATAAATAGGTTTAATTCTAGATCATGATACTGCTACAACTACTTTAGGCCTACTACCAGTACAGGGATCTAGCTTTTTTTTAAATTATTCCTAGCAGTTGAGGTTAGGTTGAAAATACAGCCTGGACCAGAAGAAAAATGTCATAAAGTG
Source organism: Vandiemenella viatica (assembly GCA_031002005.1). Taxonomy (NCBI): domain Eukaryota; kingdom Metazoa; phylum Arthropoda; class Insecta; order Orthoptera; family Morabidae; genus Vandiemenella; species Vandiemenella viatica. The sequence continues at coordinate 1,065,956 of JARYHS010005557.1, read as the reverse complement.
GTACGGATAATTCTTTGATAGCTGCGTGTGGCAGAAAGGTGCTATAGCGGTATCGCCATCTAGAATTAAACCAATAAATATTCAAATGCTGTTGTGAATTCCATTCCTCATTTTAACTGTGACAAATTTTATGAAAGGATAGCTACGTGGCCTGGCTTGGAATCCCCCCCCCTCTCGCTACATAGCTCAACGTAGCCTTCCAGCACCCCCCCCCCCCCGACCAGGCCGTGTAGTTTGTGCACGGTCCCTACCTTTAACCACATGTTAATTCATTATTAATAATGTGAAGTAAAGGAAAATAATGAATCAAATTCTGTGTCATAAAGTTACTTGTACATTCCTGTAATAGCAACAATTGTGAAACGGCTCTTTTATTTTTAAAGGTAATAATAAAGCCTCTGCCCTTTTAAACAGAAGTTGAAGTAGAGTTCTTCTAGCGTGATAAGTTATTTTGTTGAAAAAAGTATAGGCTTGTTCAGACAGTGACTCATCATCGCATTTATGATTGGAGCACACTTGCTTGAAGTTACTTAAAAGAACACCGCATGATGCCAACCATACATTATAGTAAAGTATCACTCTTTACTTTTTGTTGATACACTTTATATTAACTATAAATTATGCGGAAACATTTTATTTCTGGTACCAGCCTACAAAATGTCTGGGTTGCTCATCCCTAGAGTGGGTCCTCTTACTTTTTTCTGGTCTAGGACACATTTCAGACTAACCACAAGTGGTAGTAATAAACTGAAATATCCATTCTGCATGTCAACCATGTAATCATTGTGGCTTTGACAGAATTAATTTTTGGTCCAGCCTGCATCCAAACCTAAACCCCTCAATTTGGTTGTTGTATATCCCCCAAACTAAGCAAGATATCGAAAACATTTATTCCTTATTATCGAGTTTTTTCGTCGTGTTACATAAGAATCCATCATTAAATTTGACTTTTGCGAAATTTTTTCTTCTGCATTTCAACTCAAGACACCTCACTTTTGAGACAGTATATCTCGAGAACTAGGTGAAATATCGAAAAATTTTACTCTTTATTTTTTATTTGTCTCGTCTTTTTAAATAAAAATTCATCATAAAATTTGACTTTGAATAATTTTTTCTTCTGAATTTCAACCAAAACCATTTCACATTTGAGACAGAATATCTCGAAAACTAAGCAGGATATCAAAAAATTTTATTCTTCATTTTTTATTTGTCTCATCGAGTTACATAATAATCCATCACCAGATTGCGGCGTCACGTTTATCCTAGAGTCCCCTTGAGGTGTTTAACCATACTCCCCGTGTTTGTTGGGAAGCGGTCAAGTCCCCACCACTCCGGCCATGCCCCCCCACTCCTCCGCCGGCCTGCTTCACTTCCATGCGTGGCAAAGGTCTCTTGCGTCGTCTCCATATTATTCCTTCCTCCATGATTGTGCTGAGTCAGAGATATTCTCTACGTAACATGTAGCCATCTTCACTGCCAGCTGTGCATGATAACTTAGGGTTACCAGACGTCCCCGTTTGCCAGGGACAATCCCCGTATTTAGCTCTCTGTACCTGGACAGATTTCATCCCTGCAATGTCCCTGGATTTTTACTGTTTTCCCCAGAAATTTTTTGGGCAAGAATATAAAGAAATACTAGGTTACAGTAAAATTAGACGGCTTTCTCTTGTACCAGTTAACAGAAGAATATGTGAAATCTATCCTGCTCTCAAATCGTTCTTCCGGTCTGAAGATAAATGCCCAGTAATGCTCAAGAAGTGGTTTGATGAACCCTGCACCTTCTTGTGGATGAATTTTTCAAACTCAACTTTTCCCCTTTTTCAGGATGCAATAATACAGGCAGAAGGTACTGATGTCACAGCAATTGAGTCTTCCATGATACTGAGTAATTTAGTGAAGTAGCTTACTTCAAGGAAGGAAGAAAACTTTATTTCTTAGTTTATCATTAACTTTTGGTTGAAATGAGGGCTCAGATAGACGCCTTCGAAACGTCCATCAAGTGTGACATCTTAATGCAGCTGGAAGCCCGAGAAGATTTTATTTATATACAACGCTGTGAAAAACTTCGATCTTAAATGATAAATATGTTTCTTTTAGGTTAATCCAACCTTTAATCACATAACTAATAAAAGTGCAATGCTTCATTAGGACAAATGCCGAAAGTGTCCCCAGATTTTTGGTGAAAAAGTTCTGAAGCATCCCCGGATACGGAGAGAAAATTCTGGTATTCTGGTAACCATATGATAACTTCACAATCAACTAACACTATTTGCTGTAAAAGATGATTCATTCTCTGCCTTTGACTTCACATTTTTTCTTATTGCATATGCCTAATACTATTTGTTACCAGGCTATTTCTGAAATAACCAATGTTAGCTACTTTTTTGATACAAGGTATTAATTAATTCATATTAATACCATACTAAACCATTTGCCCAGTAACCTATTCCCATTACATGAAGTTAACTTGTACTCTGCAATAATAATTGATAAATTGCGATGGAGTATATGCTCCAGTGGCAATCTCCCTACACACATATCCTTCTCCCTTCCTCCTCCAATCCATTTTTCCCTCAACCAATGTTTACTTTTTGATAAATTCTTCATAACCTTCCCTGGAAACTTATTCCAATCCCTTACAACCTTTCCTATAAAATAAAATTTACCCACTCCCCTATCCCTTTAAGCAAGGGCCAGCTTGTAATCCTGGTCATCTTTACCCTTCCAAGCACCTCTCTTAATTTTCCCACCAATAACTTTCCATGCTTCATCACCAATATAGGCCTTGTACATTCCCATGACTCTATTTTTTCCCCCTCAATGAATCCAACTCCTGTTGCTTTATCATATTAGTTACTGATTGTATTTTTTGGTAATTTCCAAAGACAAGTCTTCAGCCCTTCTCTGTACTCCCTCCAACTCCTGTATTTGATACCCTAAATGTGGGTCTCATACTACACCACCATATCCCAGCAGTGGTCTGACCAGAGTTTTGTACCCCAATTCCTTTGCTTCTCTAGTGTATCCCTTTATAACTCTTTCCAACAGGTGAAGGATTTTGATCCCTTTCCCTACTACTTGTCCAATGTGTCCTGCCCAGTTAAGTCTGCTATCAAATGTTATGCTGAGGTATTTACATTTCAAGTCTTCAACAAGTGGCTCCTTTCCCACATTATAATCATAATCAACCTTTAGCTTTTTATCTGTGTATTCAATAAGCTGGCTATTCTTTCAATTTATCTTTATCTCATGTTGATTCACCAAGCTAGTTATCTTATCTATATCACCCAGCAGCTGTTTACAGTCTTCCATTGTTTTGATCCTTTTATACAACATTATGTGTCTGCAGACAATCTAACCTCTGACAGTGAACCATTAATACAATCATTCATCAGAATAATGAACAGCAATGGTTCCAAAACACTACCCTGTCGTACTCCCATGTTCACTCCTACTTCTTTTGATGTTGCAGTTCCTACCCTGACTTTTTGCTTTCTACCTTTAAGAAATTCTTCTATACAGAAAATCATCTTTTTATCAAATCCAATAGTTTTTACCTATTTTAGCACCATTTTATGGCTGACTCTGTCAAAGGCCTTTGAAATATGTAGTGCTATACTACAACTTGACCTCCCTTGCCCATTTCATCCAAAATTTCTTGCATATAGCCCACTAGTCTGATGCATAGACAAATAAATTCAGTTTCTGACATTTCAAGATATCCAAACTCCACAAACTAAAAAAATCGAATGGCTGGTGACAGTCTGGAGATGAAGTGGGGATTGTTTCTGTATTGCGTAGTTAGTGCTGTTTACCAGCTCAGTGGCCTCTGTTGTCTAAACTCTTGGGTTATCCTCAACATAAATATGTGTACAGCACAGTGACCACATCACTAATATCATGTTCAAGCTGGTAAAACTTGTGTGTGCGTTTGCAACATTCTTGGTAACAGCTTCACAGTTGGATACCAGAGGAATTGCTAAATGAAAATTTCCAACCAGACTGAGCGAGCCTGGTTGGCGAGCAGTAGTGTTGAAGCTATCATTCAGTACGACGTTTAGTGCATTCTAGGCCCTGCCATCCAGATTTTGGTTTTCCATGGTTCCTCAAAATAACTTCGTAAATGCTATAACCATTTTTCTTTATTGCTTGATGATAATTCTCTGCTCATTCTAATAATTACAATGTGGGTAAGATATGAGACACTATCGAAAAATTAAACTGTTTATATTATCTAGGATTTTTTTTTTATATACTGGGTGATTCAGAATGAAGGAGGTGGTATTATGAACAATATTTAGCAAAAAGGTTCATCTAAATATGTATATGATTTCCATTTGGTTTGGAAATACAAGTGCTGGAATTTTATGCTTAAAATATACCTCAGAAAATTATCAAGATCACACAAAAAACTTGTTGAAGTACTTTATTCATCCAATAACCCACATAAAAGTTTAAAGTAAATGTTTGAAAATCCCACCATAAACTTCAATATACGCACTATCTCTTTGCAACAGTATCTGTAGCTCTTCTGAGTATGCCTTGGTGTACTTTCATGAGGGTTGCAGTGTTTATAATGTAACAGAGTAATTCGTCTCTTGTGTTTACTTTTATGCATAATATTGTCGCACATCAAGAGGATCAGGCCATGAAGAATGAAAGTCTGTTGTAGTGTAGTAGTTATGTTAAGAGACTGTGGGACAAAAGGTCATGGATTCAAATCCAACAAGTCCCATAAAATTTTAATTTCTTAACTTTCTGTGAACTGTTCTTGAATATTCGTGTTGTAACTGGTATTAATGTTCTAGACTGTTCTTCATTACTATATAAGCGATACTCTCTTCTAGCCAGAGTCAGTTCGCTCCGTGCTCCTGTACTGTACGAACTGTTTAATAAAGCTTCGTTGCGTTAAAGTAACTGTGCCCATCAACGACCCCACTACGCTGAATGGCCCTGATCGTGGTTTACTATGTGACAATATTCCATCACATGTATCTCCAAAACGAATGGAAATGGGACACGTGTTTATATGAACTTCCACCTCCTTCATTATTTACCATTCCTCCTGAACTGCCCTGTATAATATGAACAAGGTTGTTCAGAATTTACATATTATAATTTTGCATGGGCTTTTATATATAAAAAAAGGCTACATAGGGAATCAGTAAGAGCTCTCTTATAGCTCTTTATAGAAGAATTATTTTTCTTTTGTTAGACCAGTATATTTAGATGATATTCATAAGAAACTAACTTTCAGTTCACAAAGTGTTTGGGACTTGAGTATTTGATGCTGTTTGCCTGTATTTATCTTTGATTTAGTCTCTTGTGTATTATATTTTATTTTCATTAATTCCTTTTTTTTTTAGAATATGCTGAAAAATGCTGAACAAGAGAATACAGAATAGGAACCTATTGCTGATAGGTAAGGTTTTTCCTTGTTATTAAACAGTAAATTTCTGTTTTAGAAATTTATTTTACTTTATAATCTAACGAATACTTACTACGGTATGAAATGTAGATTTTGTCTACCATATATCATTTTTCTATGGTGAATAATTTACCTGTTGCTGATAAAACTTAATATTAGCGTAGCAAGTGTGGAATATTGAACATTACTTTTTTATATTTTTCTGGGTGCAAATGAAGCTAAGTAATCAAATTTTATAGTATTATCAAAAACAAATTAACTTGCTTAACGTTTTTGTTGCAGATTAATTTACTTTTATTGTATATGCAAGTAACCATAGCCAAGAGGGAGAGAAAACATTTACTTTGTTAATTAAGATAGAATCACGCCAAGTATGGCTGATGATGCCCAGGCCTCGCATTTGGCTGGATATGGGCTCATAGTCCTATGCGGCCGTTCAGATTTGGGTTTTCTGTGGTTTATCCAGATCACCTCAGATGAAGGCTGGGATGGTTCCTTTAAATTGGCTATGGCCCAGTTCCTTCCAATTCCTTTCTCCCAATCCTTACCCACCACTAATTACCTCAACTACTATGAGGTGTAAAGCTATAAGCCAAAAAAGGTGGCATCCTTAAGTTTAATAGCTTTTGCTAATTATATGATGTAATGTTGGAAAATTACATTTATTGGAAACCGATCACTTTAAACACTACATAGCTTGTACACTTTTTATGAATCCAAGTGTTTTTATTTAAATTATTTTAATACAGGGTGTCCACAAATGAATATCAGGGTTTTAATGCTTTATAAGATTTATTACATTATTCTTACAGTTATAAATGATATGTCAAATGAAAGAGCAACTCAAACAGTTTTGTTCGTTGGCACTAGTGCGCATGTGCGTGTAATGTTTCCGCTGCGATTCGCTAGAATGTGGTAGTAGCAAAGATGGCGACTAGTGAAGAGAAAGCGTTTTGTGTTTTACAGTTTGCAAAGACTGAATCTGTAGTTACTGTGCAGCGTGCGTTCCGCATGAAGTTCGGTCGTGATCCTCCAAGTGACAATAACATCCGTAGATGGTATCATCAGTTTGAAGGTACAGGCTGCCTTTGTAAAGGGAAGAGCGCGGGACGACCAAGAGTTAGCGAAGAGACTGTTGAGCGAGTGAGAGAGTCGTTCACTCGTAGCCCAAAGAAATCTGTTCGGAAGGCTAGTCGCGAATTAGAAATTTCTAAGTCGACTGTTTGGAAAGTTTTAAGGAAACGCTTGCAACTACGTCCTTACCGTTTACAGTTGTTACAGGCTCTAAAGCCTGCAGACCCTGGTTTACGTGCCAAATTCGCTAACGAAATGTTGTTACATGACGATGAAGATTTTCTACATCATGTTGTCTTCAGTGATGAATCGACCTTTCACCTCAGTGGACATGTTAACACTCATAATGTGCGGATCTGGGGCTCAGAAAATCCTCAAGAGATCGTACAAGTGCAACGAGACTCCCCCTAAAATCAATGTTCTTTGTGCCGTATCCCGTCGGAATGTTTACGGACCTTTCTTTTTTTATGAACCGACTGTAACTGGTACTTCTTACCTTGATACACTAGAGCAATGGCTCTTCCCTCAGTTGGAACAATATGAACCAGAGAACTTCATTTTCCAGCAAGATGGTGCGCCACCTCACTGGCATAACGAAGTACGGGGTTGGTTGAACATAACTGTACCCAACCGCTGGATTGGCCGCAAGGGGCCCAATGACAGTGCTTGCTATGCGTGGCCTCCACGTTCACCTGACCTAACGCCATGCGATTTCTACCTTTGGGGTTTCATCAAGGATCGTGTGTATGTGCCTCCGTTACCAGCCGACCTCCTTGAATTACGACAGAGGATTGAAGCAGCTGTTGCAACAGTTACTGAAGACACACTGCTCAACGTTTGGGAAGAACTCGGCTACAGACTTGATGTGTGCCGTGTGACAAATGGTGCCCACATAGAACAAGTGTAATCTTGTATATAAAACTGTTTGAGTTGCTCTTTCATTTGACATATCATTTATAACTGTAAGGATAATGTAATAAATCTTATAAAGCATTAAAACCCCGATATTCATTTGTGGACACCCTGTAGTTTATTTTTCCTGCATACAGGTATTTGATATTGTATAGTGCCTCAAGTAATTGATGTTTTTTACCTAATCATTTAGCCTTTTATTGTCTGGTCCATTATTATTATTTGTTTCAGTCTTTCTCGATAGAAGTATCTAATTCCCATATTTTCCTTTGTTTCTTTATTATTTTATTTTTAAAGAAAGAAACAAAAGTAAGGAGGGAAGCAGCCCATCTCAAAACCCCTGCCTAGGTGACCGTGGCTTTTCTCTCAGAGGCATCCTTCCCTAGTTAAGTATCTCCAGATTTAATGACCTAAAAGGTTTCCTTTGCCTCTTGCTGTTGGGAATAAAAGTTGCTTCCATAATATCCTTTGCATTGCCCAGAGGTCATGACTTGAATGTGGGTGTGTGATTTGTCTTTATGCTGTGTGCATTGCTAACAGTTTTATTGCAATGAAGGCCATTGGCAGTCCTCGCTATCTGAGCCAATAAACATACCATTATCAAGCAATAATGCTCGAGATACCACTTACCCTTTTCAGGCGAGTTGATGAGTGCAATATCATTCCAAGGCAAATACCTGATTAGATCAAAAATCTTATTTGATATTGTCTATTTTCAGCCTATTATTATAACAAGGCAACAAAAAATAATTGCAACAAGTCCCAAGAAACATAGTATCCAAGATTAAATGTTACTTCAAGAAGGGCACAGCCTTAAATATTTTGTTTTATGTATGTGTACAGTGTTTTTTATATTGTTGTTCCCTCCTCTCTAGATTTTTGGTGAGTGGTGGGTATATATTATCATTGCGTACAAATATCATCTCGCATCATTTTCCATTTTTGCTAAGACTATTCATACCTGAAAGAAGAAAATCTTTGTTTTTATGTATTTGTAAAATTATTTTCATCACAGGTAGTGTATTTATGTAGGTAGAAATTTTGCAAACTACTTTAGTGAAATATGTCACTCATTATGGCCAAGACACCCATTTTTTTTAATTTTAAAACCAATAAATGATCCACAGCACTAAGGGAACCCTTTCTGTTCCATAAATCATAGTGAGGATGCACTGCAGAGCATAGAATTGGCTCAAAACAAGATCTTATAATTTTTGTCACCAAACAACTACAATAGTTAGTCCTATTTTTACAAATGTTTTTGTGTGTGTGATTTGATTTATGTTAATAGATATTCTGATTTGTCCATCAAATATTACAGTTCCATTTAAAAACCCATGGGACATTTCAGAATTAGTTTGAGCAGTACATATGTGTGCATGTACCAACAAAGTGAACTATATTTATAAACAATAAATGTTTCTCTTAGTCGAGTAAAGCTGGATGTTGTAGATTTAACTGCCAAATTTCTATTAGCTTCCAAGCATAGGACCAATACAAAATTTATTGTGTTAGGTAAGCTTACTGATCTCTAGATGTAACAGAAACTTGATCAAAGGAAAGCAATGCACTTAAACATTCCATGTTCGATATGGCATTGAACAGAAACTGAAAAATTACCGATATTGAACTTTTTGGGTGATCTGGGTATGAAACTATCTATATATGTGGACTAAATTACCTATCTTTAGGCTTATAGAAGATTTATTGGAATTATTTTGACAGAGTATCCTAGTCAGTTAAAATTTTTGAATTTCACTGACTTCCAAAGTAAGGAGTTTATCTTATTTAGTTAGATTTATAATGAAAATATGAGACATGTTAGGATTTATGGTAGAAAGTGATTTTATGCTTGGCATAAATACATAAAAAAATTGCCAGTTTCAGACTTTTGTAATAACTTGTGGGCAACCATTTGTGTGTGTACAATTTACAGTTCCCTGTGACAAGGGGGCCAGACTACTTGACTAAATAGAAGTCAAACTTCAAAAATCTTTTTAAGCAATGACGTTATTTGACTTTTTTGCATTAAAAATTTGTGAATTCATCTAAAAAAACTATTTTAAAGGAAAAATTTTACGAAGGGGCCTTAAGAATTCTTCCATAGAGCCCGAGAACCTTAGCGCCGGATTATTGGGGGTACTGACATAACAGACGGGTCTGTGACTGCTCGGCTGGGGTGCGGTGGGTTACACCTGTGAGTCTGACAGCAGTCAGTGGTGATACAGGTACTGCAGGGGGGCAGTGAACACTCGATTTGACTGAACAATTCAGAATACAAACAAAAATTGACTGAAGATCACAAAGACATGTTGTGGCAATTCACTACGTAACAAAAAATTGTTTATATTTATTCCTTCATATTTATTGTTTGAACATTATATGCTGAATGCAAATATGTGAATAATTTATTTCAGATGTCGATTGTTCTTGAAATTTTATTGGTTTTCGATAGTTTTATATTAAAAGTAATTGCTTTTTTCCAGCAATTCAAGTAGTTTAAAATGATACTAGTATATGGTTATAACGTGACCATTAAAAATTGTATATATCAATATGAAGCTGTGAATTTTCAATATATAAACTTCCATATCATACCAAACACATAAATTGATATATGTTTTTCTTGTTGTTTTGTGAGACTAGGTGCAGTTCTGAAGTTATAATTAAAGTTAAATGATGTCTATTAAAGTAAAATGACATCTTCTAGAAACTGTAAATTTCCATCAGACATGTTTTGTTACATTTGTGGACATTAAATTGAAGCTAAACAAGTGAAACACAAAATTATGTTTGGCACAAGTTCTGTGATGCCTACTGTGCTTATTTCAGTCTGCTTGCATTTGGAATGGTAGTGCTATAGTTTTCAGTCAACAAAACAAATGAGAATTATATGCAACTGATAGAAAATTTGATGCACAGTTACTATGTTCTGGTTGAAGAATGTCTGTAAAAAATGTTTACTTGTTTTCTCATATTGACTTCTTTATGTCAAATTTATGAGATTTAATTCAGGAATATAGTGAACACTTTCAGCTTTACATGTACTGCTTGGATAGAAGGTGTCAGGCATGTTGGAATTGTGGCATGATGGGAGAGTGTATATGCTAGCTCACAATATCTTTTTTTAAACCTTGTATAAAACGTGAGGGAAGGCCATTCTGATGTATATTTTTACAAGACCCTATTGTTATGTGAAAATACAATGTTATTTAATATATTTTCACTTATTCCCCATGCTTGGTGTAGATATTACTTACAACTTATCACCATTTGTATTCTTCGATTTCATATCTATGGCAGATCTTTGGGAGAGTGTCACAATCAGTTCAATACCCGATGATGGTACAGGACACCAAAGAATTTTTTATGTTTCTGTCAAAAGCTGTATTTGTATCATCATTTGATGACAGCATCACATAATCATGGGATAGATGCCAATTACCTGTAATTCCATCTCAGAAGTTGACAGTCCTTTCATCTCTTTAATGTCCTCGATGTTGACTACACATTTGGTCATAAACCAAAAAGAGGTACTTGATATAATACTTCTAGTTTCTTCACCTAAAGACTTTTAGTATCCCCACTTGGTTCTATTACTATAAGATTATCAGGGTATGATGATGTATCTGAATTCAACTAATAATGAGAAACACATCAGAACTTCTAACTGTGTTAGGTTTGGATGTGCTCACATCTTTCCACCCGCCATATGTTTCTCCTCCTACACGACTATGGTTACATTGTGAATTGTGTGTGTGTTTTCTTTTTTTATATTTATCTGGCCTTCCTGTCTTGATCTGTAGTAATTTTACCTATCCTGTCTTATTTTCAGTGATTAACAGCAGTTTCATTGCCACCATTCTTCAGTTCTAATATTATTCACACAGTAGTAAAATTTAGTAATTTAATTTACACTGCATCTATCATCATAGAGAATCATATTTCTAGTTTTGACAATATGTTTTTGAGTGTTCTACACGTTTGGATTTAGTTTTTATTAAAAGAAGTTTTGGGTTATGTTTGTGTATTTGTTACACTTATTATCACTTTTACTATAGGAGTACAAAAGTGTACAGTTATTTGTTTGTTATTTAACGTTATGTACTGTTCTCTACACCTGTAACCACTTTTAATATTAAGAGCTATGGTTGTACTAAAATGTTAGAACAGAGACTTCCTTATCTTTGATTGCTGAGACTTTCATCAAGTTAAACTTGGGAATTCATAATAAATTTTGTGATTTAAAAAAAAAAAAAAATTGGTTGTTTGTTTTAGAATTCAACTATTTCAGAGAAAGTTTGGTAAGTTATAGTACATAGTTAATGTATCTTAGTATAATATGTATATAAATGACACAGGAAAGTGAAAATGGTTCATCAGTCACCAAAGTTGATGGTCAAAATGAGTGAAAAACATATATAACGAACACAAACATATACAATATTTCAGCTGTCACCTTATTTATGTAATAGAAACTGAGTCATGTGGTTCAGGAGGTGTACACATGCCGAAGTTTATCACATAACTGTGTGAATTATGGATATGTCAGGAAAGACTGAGATACTATATATAAATTTATACAGGGTGTTACAAAAAGGTACGGCCAAACTTTCAGGAAACATTCCTCACACACAAAGAAAATATGTTATGTGGAAATGTGGAGGGTGGATGCATGTATCCTCGCTAATGGAGGACATTTTGACCATTTCCTGTAGCAAAGTGTTTGGAGTCACGCTGGTACGTTCTGTTGCTGTGTGTTTCCATTCCATGTTTAATGTGATTTGAAGAGAAGTAATAAAATGAGCTCTAACATGGAAAGTAAGCATTTCCGGACACATGTCCACATAACATATTTCCTTTGTTTGTGTGTGAGGAATGTTTCCTGAAAGTTTGGCCGTACCTTTTTGAAACACCCTGTATATTTCAGGTGGTGATGAAATTAATAACATAACAAAAGTGTCCAGAATATTAAAACAAACAGTTTATAAATAAGTAAAATTGATTTAGAAGAAATTTGTGACTAGTTAAATTATAATACTAATATTGATAAGTGCTGGGTCAAGAGGTAGAATTTTCTCAGTGTTTGAGGCCAGGGATATTTTTGTATGCAAGTTTCCATCTCCATAGTTCTGAGAAGTGGTGGTTTAGGGGAAACTCTGATAGCATTGAGGTTTTTAGAATTATGGTAATTGGCATTTTGGAATATGTTGTTGTGGGAGGATGCTTGTTGCAAGTTTTGCAGCGAGGTCTATTGCAAAAAAAAAAAAGATCGATATGTTACTTTTGGAGAATATGATTCAGGGTATTTGTGAACCAAGATGTTTTTGTGGTTAGGTTGTCTGCTGAAACATGAATGGGGGACAGTTGGTAAAATGTTCGGTAAAAGAGTACACATTTCTGGAAAGGAGCGAAGGAAGTCATTGCCCTGTTGTAGGATTCGATTGATGGATTCAAGACCAGGCAAGAACTGGGTGACAAAGGCAGGACTGTGGTTGGATTTTAGAGGTGCTGGGCGGGATTGGTTACTTGGAGGGTGGATGATTTGTTTATGTACAACATCTGCTGGGTAATAGTGGGAAATAAGGGCTTGGGATAGGTTCTGGGAGTACTGGCAGAGGGATTCAGCATCGAAAAAGATACATCTGCCATGGATAGCAAGGCTGTAGGGGACACAACATTTGGTATGGAATGAGTGGAAACTGAAAAATATCCTGGATACCAGACACCCAACTGGCCTCATCAAATGATAGAATTCCATCTTTTGACCCAACACTCATTATTATTAGCATTATCATTTAACTAATTAATTAATTTATTTATATACTTTTCGTTTTAATATTCGGAACCCTTTTGTTACATTATTAATTTTATCACCACCTGCAATATATATATTTATATATAACATCTCAGTCTTTCCTGATATATCCATAATTCACACAGTTATGTGATAAACTTCAGCATCTGCACACCTTGCGAACCACGTGACTCGGTTTCTGTTACATGAATAAGGTGAAAATCAAAATATTGTATATGTTTGTGTTCGTCATATATGTTTTTCACTCATCGCGACCTTCAACTTTGGTGGGTGATGAGTCATTTTCCCTTTCCTTTGTCATTTATACGGTGTAAAAGTCAAATAAATTTTCCTTAGTTTCATTAGTATAAAGTGCAGCAGTTTAACATATATCTGATATATAGATTTGTAATTGATTTTTAATGAATCATGTACCTGTATGTAGTTTAAGTTATAAATTTTAGTGCATACCCTTAGTAAAGGAACTGTCTTATTTCTCTTTGCAGGACTACAATTGAATTTCACCAAAGCCTAGCTCAGAGTCATGACCAAGAGAATACTGGTGTGGTAGGAAATGCATCAGTTATTGGGACACTAGAGTTCATGTGTGTTAAATGCCTGCATATTTACAATGCAAGGGATTTGCTAAAAAGACACGTGTTCTGTCATGACTCACTTGTAAATACTCCACAGTATATTTGTAAACAGTGTGGTCTAATTTTCTTAGATCTGTCAACATTGTGTGCCCATACATCTTATCATAAAAATGAAATTACTTTGAAGAAAGAAACAGAATTTCAAGTCGTGTGTGCTATTTGTAGACAGGTATTTTTATCTTGGAGTTCTCTAACAAAGCATGTGTTTGAACATGTCACGGCTGTTTCCTGCCCATCATATATCTGTATGTGTTGCCAACAAATATTTAAAAATTTGACCAGGCTCCATCTTCATCAGGACTCTTGCAGATCTGCACATCCTCCTTCCTTATTTTTGCAAACAAGGTAAGACTGATCCTTCCTATTTTAGTTTCTAGATAATGCTTATACTTTACAGTTATATGTTTTACTTTAGATGCCCTTTGCTTGATATCAGTGTATATTGGAAGAAAACTATGTTTCAGTATTGATTCAATGGCTATACATAAGCTTCAAAACCTCCCATGTAATAATATACCAGTTAACATACAGCCACTGCCTGGTTTCATATATGGGTTTCCACATTCCACAAGAATAAATGGCCACTGGCAGACATTATTGACATGCAGTGGTGTAGCTAGGTCAACAAGGGCCCCGGTGCAAAAAAAATTATTTTGGTCCCTCAGGCCAGATGGGCGATCTTTTTTTTGCTTTGTGTTGCTGGTAGGAGCCCCCTGAGCTGAGGCTGGGTGCCCCTGAGTTGTGCTTGGAGGCCCTCTGAGCAGTGGTTGGGGATCCCCCTGAGCAGTGAGTGCCTCTTAGTCATGGGGATCCCTGTGTCTTAGGGTCCCCCTCAGACGACGGTAGAGTTAAATAAAAAAAAGAGGTCGCCAGTTTGTCGTGAAGGCCTGAGGGACCTCTGAACTGCGCTTGGGGGCTCCCCTGAGGTATGCTTGGGGGCCCCCTTAGCGTAGGGGCCCCGGTGCACTGCACCGCCTAGTCCCATAGTAGCTACGCCCCTGTTGACATAGAACCCAAAGCACCCAGTTGCTGCCCATGCCACCACCCACGTCTCGAATAATTTCTACTCTTATTTCAGGGTCCATGCTATTAGAGTCTAATAGAGTGTCCCAAACAACAGCAGCTCCTCTGAGCTCAGAAGGTGTGGGCTGGTCTACCAATACATACTGGGCACAAGGCAACCACCTGGTCACAGCTTAAGATAATACATGGTCATTATTATTATTTTTTGTTTTTTATCCTCTCTTTGCCTCCGTCCCCTCTACCTAAATTGAAACTCCACTAACCTGAGGTGATGTTTGATATCATAGTCTTTTAATTTTTTAATATTATTATTTTTCATTTTTTGTATTTATATTTGGACTTTATTATATTATTCTGCTTTTGCTGCCCACCAGAGATCAGTATTGACATTTATCTGTGCTCGGATTTGGGCTCTGAATTCTTGCCTCTATACCTATCCTCAGTTTGAATTTACCCCCACCATTATCCTGGCCAACAGTCTTCCTGTGAGGCAGTCTCCCACAACACCCACCCACTATATAATGTTCTCCTGTTGATAAAGGCCTAGACCTGAAAATTACAATATCGTGTGTGTCTTTGTCTTTTCTGTGCGTTCATGTCCCACGTCCTTAATCTAAAGGTAAGTGGTGGCTCATTTCCCTATCCTAATTTGTAATTCCTTTATGCTCCTTAGTGACTTTTGTTTTAATATATATATAATGTTATGATTAATCCTTGAAATAGGAGAGTCTTTACCTTGTTATTGAAGTAGTCAAGTTGGAACCAAAAACTAAATATAATAAAATACTTTCCTTCCTAGGGCCAAATTTCAGCAAAGTCTATGTGAACTATAGGTTTTCAGACATAATAAATGAGGTTTTTGCATGACAGGCAATGTTATAGCCAAAAAAGGATTATTGTTTGTAAGAATGAAGTAAATTGATTATTTTGGTTTAGTGTAAAATGTTCTTGGATTTCGCACTGTGGAGCACATTAGTTTTAAATCACTCTCTTACTTAATTTTCTGCAAAGTGTCAGGTTTCTTGAGGTTGCTTCCCTTTATATACTGGTGCAAGTCGAGAGTTGCCACATACATAATAGTCACTTGCACCGAGTGTGCTT
This sequence comes from Vandiemenella viatica, assembly GCA_031002005.1. Lineage (NCBI taxonomy): Eukaryota > Metazoa > Arthropoda > Insecta > Orthoptera > Morabidae > Vandiemenella > Vandiemenella viatica. The sequence goes on along the minus strand of JARYHS010005557.1, from coordinate 1,049,965 downwards.
CGTGCAGAGTAGGGGACGGTTGCAGTGCCTCGATGGCTCTGTGTCCTCCCTCTTAAAAGACTAATAATTTGATTTTGTGCTGTGTTAAGGTGATATCCTATGTCTCTCTGTCTTCCATGAGATAAATCTCCAAAGCCTCCTTAATGAAACGGTCCCATTATCCTTTTGTGTATGTTAAAACTTCGTGGTACCTCAGATTCAAACCCAAAACTTTTCTCTACATTGTGCAAAGCTACACTGACATAGTCTCTTTCCCCATGATAACACATCTTGCATATGGAGTGTACTATTTGCCCAATGCATTGCTTAGTAATCCCTGATTTTACTGGTTTGAGAAAAGAAGGCCTTCATGCATGATTTGCCTATGTCTGGCCATACTCACCGTATTTGGTCCAGCATGTTGTAAAAAGATATGTTTTTCAGTTTTCTCTTCATTTCCTTTCTATTAAATTTTACTGTACCTTATTCTTTTGGTATGTTCGTCATGTATAATTTAGATCTGAGGAAAGACTTTCCATATCACAGATAACTTTCTCCTGGTGTGCTAGATTTGAAAATACCAGTCTCTGCCAAGGAGCTAATTATAGCAGTCCACACGGAGGAATGTTTTGGTGTTGGTTGGTTCCTTGTATAGTCCATATCCTAGTGTGCCATCTGAATTTTTCATTCCAAAATGCCCAGAAATGCTTTGCAATACTTCTATTTAATCTGAATTCTAATTTCGAAACTTTCATATATTCCATTTTAACATCTAAGGCAGCCTTTCCCAAACGTTTTCTATGGCAGACTCTTTAAATACTAGCCGTAGACCCCTTAATTATAGTAATAATTGTAACTTGGCTATTTTAGAACTGTTATTAGATGACTCAACTAGTATCTCACACATTGTGATCAGAGTTCATGTGTTCTCATGCCTACAGTTATGTTTTTGTAATTCTTAATTTTATTTTTATTTTTTCTGTGGATCCATTGAGATAGCTCTACAGATGTTTTGGGGTTGATGGACAACCGGTTAGGAAACCCTGGTCTAAGTAAATCATGTAATTTTATAGTTCTGTATGGCAAAATGTTTCATTAAAATATTAGCTAAATTATTATACTCAGTGGCGATCCATTCAAGCTCTTAATAATAATTACCTTTGGAGATCACCTAAGTTGAAGTTAGTGTGTTGCAGAAAGATTCCACCATGAGCGATTTAAAATGCTTTCTGAACGACTCAAGTTTATCACCCAGATTCACCTTTGTAAAAAAGCAACACTATATCAAAACTGATGATGATTCTGTTTGGTACTGGTTGTAATGTTACTATCATATCGTTTCATTACTTTCGGTACAATCAAACGTTAGCATGAAGCATTGCATTGCACACTGGATGACTTCGTTCATACTTGGTCAAATTTAAGTAAATTGTTTACCTAGTAAAATAAGTTTGGGTAAGTTGTTTATTTGGATAAAACTTGAAGTAAAGTAATTAGCACATGGATCTTATAGAAAACCTTTAAATGTACACTGATTTGCTTTAGTGAATTTTATATTCGAAAGAATAATCTAATTTCAAAACAAACACATTTTTGCAAACACAAAAAAAACCTGACCTTTCACCTGACTGGCATATCTAGTAACAATAACTAATGGTGGTTATAAGTAGCCTACTCAAAACCCTGCATACAAGCCTGAAATGATAAAAGGACATGAATTTAGTAAATATTATAATCTCATCAAAGTATTTCGTTTTTAAATAGGAGGTTTCACCACTGTCTACCTTTACTGTTTTCATTTATTTTTGTAAATTCTTCATCTTTTGTGATAGATTTGTTAAAATAAATTTAGACATACCATCAAGTTGGGCCTGCAGCTACAGGGTCACTGACTCCCGCTTTAATTGTTGCATTTTAAAAATATCTATATTCAAAACATTTAAATAAATAACAAAGGTACAGGGAAAACATGCTATTAGATTCGCAATTGTTGTTGTGTCGCGGTTACAACAAACATTCAACATCAAAGTCAGTACCGCATTAATCACATGGATCCTGCAGTAATAATACAGTAACTAACACCAGGCAAAAGGAATAAAGTCATTGTAACTTGTTGTTTCTTTATGGATTTTTGGAACTGCAAAAAAAGGGGTGCTAGACATGTTTCCAGAAATTATCGCAGAATGGAATCAGTAACAGATATTATAAAAGAGCTGGAATGGGATTCATTGGAAGACAGGAGGAGGTGAAAAGAGTCATGGGAGTGTACAAGGCATATATTGGTCATGAGTCATGGACAGATATTGGTGTAAGAATTAAAAGAAGGCTTGGAAGGGAAAAGATGATGATGACCACAAGCTGGCACTCGATTTCAGGCACAAGGCTGTAGGAAGATTCTCTTTTTTGGTAAGGGTGTCAGGGATTGGAAAAAGTTACCGAGAGAAATTATGAATAATTTAAAAACGTTGTAAGAATTTAAAGTTAAAATTTGTAGAGGGCAAATGTAGGTGGGTGCAGGATAGGGAGAAGATGAGTATGTAGGAAATTGCCGCCGGTGTGTGCGCTCCATTGTAATTTAATTAAATACTATTAGAACAAAACAAGTGCAGAGATGTATATCACAAACTATTAGACAACACTTTTATATTGTAATTTACACTTTAAAATAAAACAGATGGTATCAAATATTAAATAAACAAATTTCATAAATGTTTGAAATCAATAAACCTTGGTAATGAATGATCAATGTAAAAACAATAACCATCTCAAATTATCCATACAAATTTTCTATTTACAAAATATGCACTGTAAATTTTAATGTTAACAAAATTAAAACTACAAAATTATTCTTCACGTTTTCAAAATTAATTACTTATGGGAGCTGGAACGTGTTACTTTTACAGCTCTACATAATATCATGCAGAAGCAGCAGGTTCAAGACTTTCGTAAAAAAAGTTGTTATAATGTAATACTGACAATAAACGTATTAACACTCTTTAACTATAGCACAATACATATCAAATATAATTTGGTATAAATTATGTATAAAAAATAAGATCATTTGCTAAAATCATTTCAGCGTCCCCATTATTTATATGTTACAAGCTGTATGAAATGTAACAGTTGTAACAACACAATGTATATTGTCATTTGAATATATTATATTTTATAAAAAATTTGCTATTAAGTAATATATATATATATATATATATATATATATATATATATATATATATATATATATATATATATATATATATATAAAGGATAGCAAAATGAAACACTACTTACCTTAGGTGATGGTATCATGGGGTGAACACATAAAAAGGCACACGGACAAGAAAACATTTTCTCTTGTTGACGAAGGACCAATTTGCTATTAAGTAATATATATGTATATATATATATATATATATAAAGGATAGCAAAATGAAACACTACTTACCTTAGGTGATAGTATCATGGGGTGAACACATAAAAAGGCACACGGACAAGAAAACATTTATCTCCTGTTGACGAAGGACCAAATCCCGAAATATTCATTGTTTTTCCTGTTCTTGTGCGTTTTAATGTGTTCACTCCATGATACCATCATCTAAGGTAAGTAGTGGCTCATTTCACTATCTTTTTTTTTTTTTTTGTAATTTCATTAGCTAATTAGCTCCTGTTATATCCTGGTAATTATATATACAGCTGTCATACCTGTTATAACTCAAGAATTACTCACTCTGTTTCTGCTTATGCTGCCTAATCTTTTACAGATATATTAAGACAATTAAGGCAATCATAATGCACTATAAAAAAAAATATTGCCAACAAAGATGATACCAAAAGTAAATGAATTTGATCTCTCTATGCTTGATAAACATATTCAGTAAAATGATTGAATGTTTACTGCACAGATATGTAAATTCAAAATTATTGAATAACTAAAATACTGTTGTACTGTATAATAGAAGTAATATAAACTACAAATAATTATATTAAACTTAAGATAGTGATTCTAATTTTTATATAGATTTTATATATATATATATATATATATATATATATATATATATATATATATGAATGTTGGTGTATCTTGTGATTAATAGACATTGACACCGTTTGACCAATCATGATGAAAGTCGGCACATCCATTTATTCTTTTATAGAGAAGGTTTATGACCAAACAAATTTCAAAACCACTCCATACCCCTTTTTACAACCCTTAATTATTATATAAAACTACTTTTTTATCCTATTTCGTTGGAACTTTGTACATGTATACTTTAAAATAAAGAGAAAATCCAACCCCTCTCCCCCTTTATATGTATTTTTTCATGGAGAAAGTTTCAGACTAAACAAAAACCACCCCCTTTTCCCCTTCACACTCCTTAATTCTTTTGCAAACCCTTAGTTTTTATCCAATTTCGATGGAATTTTGCATATATATTTTTTAAAACAAAGAGGAAAATACTGTTTACATTAGCATTACAAAAACCCAATCTCCTACCCCCCCCCCCCCCCTTACCTTTCCATCCTTTGATTATTGTTCTTTACACATCGCTACAATTTCTATCCAATTTTGACCAAATTTAACTCACATATATTTTAAAACAAACAGAAAAATATTCTCTACATTAGGTTTCGAAAAGCCTAACCATTCTCCTCCTTTTTCACAAGTGTTATTTACGTAAACCCACAGCTTTAAATCCTGCCAAATAAAGCAGCTTGTTTATAATTATGCCAGAATATTCATATAAATGCATTTGTACATCAGATTTTAGCTTGGACCATAAGCTTAATCATTATGAAATACCATGAAAAATCCATATTTTCTGTATGATGCTGGAACAAATGGATATATTCCAGATACAGATTTATGTATGTGATATGTATTAACGCACAGATGGTAGATGTTTTAACTACTGATATGGTTAGGTTAAAATGCAGCCTGAATGTAAACTGACATTTTGTATTGCAGCATCCGATTCACCTCGTTCTGGGAATTGTTTGGGCATATCAATATTTAGTTTGCATCTGAAAATGGCTGGTGCCAAATTAATGAAACTTGTTACGCATGATACACATAGGAAATATAAAATTAGTGTATGGGTAAATTGGTTCTTATTAGACCAGGCAATGCCAGGTACTCTGCTAGTTGTAGGTATAAAAAAGTTTCTGGTAATATACAGGGTGGGGCATTTAATATGTTTTCTGGAAATATTTCGGAAAGAAAGAATTTTAACAAACAATAACCTATATAAAAAATAATCGTACAGTAGGGGGCTACAATTATGTGATATTGGTTTTTTCACAGGTGGCGCTGTTGTCGTTACAACAAGGTCAACTTAATTCTTTTAAATGGGAACCCCTATTTTTTTTTGAAGATTCAGATTCCTCATGAAAAAATAAAAATAGTTTGCTTAACTCACTTTTCTGTTAGCCTCACAGATGGCGCTGTAATCGCAAAAAATGAATATTCGCGTTTTTTGTGTATAATTTTAATTATTGTTTAAATAATTACATGTAATTTTCATTCTGTAAACGTGGAAGGTAATTTTAAAGGATAATGACGAAATTGATTTTTTAAATTCTTGTTCTTACTTATTTGCAGCCATGTCTACAGCAGGTGCTCAAAAAGGTGACCATTTACTTCCAGACATTTTCTGACACACTTCGAGCTGTTCAGGCATCATTTCTGCAAAGGGTGAGAAAATGTCTGGAAGTAAATGGTCACCTTTTTGAGCACCTGCTGTAGACATGGCTGCAAATAAGTAAGAACAAGAATTTAAAAAATAAATTTCGTCATTATCCTTTAAAATTACCTTCCACGTTTACAGAATGAAAATTACATGTAATTATTTAAACAATAATTAAAATTATACACAAAAAACGCGAATATTCATTTTTCGCGATTACAGTGCCATCTGTGAGGCTAACAGAAAGGTGAGTTAAGCAAACTATTTTTATTTTTTCATGAGGAATCGGAATCTTCAAAAAAAATAGGGGTTCCCATTTAAAAGAATTAAGTTGACCTTGTTGTAACGACAACAGCGCCACCTGTGAAAAAACCAATATCACATAATTGTAGCCCCCTACTGTACGATTATTTTTTATATAGGTTATTGTTTGTTAAAATGCTTTCTTTCCGAAATATTTCCAGAAAACATATTAAATGCCCCACCCTGTATATTACTTAAATTAGAATTTTAATAAGATAATGGGCACTTGTTTATAAGAATTTAATAGTTAGATAAGAGATACAGCGCTAGTCAAAATAATTGCAGCGATTTCACCATTTTCTTTTGGATGTCCTATTATAGGCATGATGATGAGGTTTGCTTTTATAAGACAAGTGGCTCTCCAAGTTTCGATTGCACTAAATGCAAGCTTCATGTGGTGGCCACTAGAGTGCTAGAGAGAAGATGGATGAAAGTGAGAAAAGTATGTTGTTCTCGAATTTCATTTGACTAGGTCTGTGGTGATTGTTCAGCGACACTTTAGAACAAAGTTTGGCAATGATCCCCCGCTTGCTAACACCATTCGACATTGGTATCAACAGTTTAAAGCCACGAGAACGGGTTACCCTCTTGTGTCTGAAGAAACCATTGAACGTGTGTGCGCCAGTTATGTTCGTAGCCCACAGAAGTCTACTTCTCGATCGAACAGGGAACTAAATATTTCACAGAAGACTGTTTGGAGAATCCTACGGAAGCGACTGTGTATGACGCCATACAGATTACAGTTGCTACAAGCACTGTCACAAAATGATGAAGTGCGACATTTACAATTCCGTGCCTAATGTCTAGAATAAGACGAAATATTCGCAAAAAAACTTGTGTAGTGATGAGGCCACTTTCATGGGAGTGGAAAAGTGAACAGGTACAATGTGCGAATTTCGGGGACTGAAGACCCCCATGCTTATGTGGAGCACGTTCATGACTCTCCTAAAGTGAATGTGTTTTGCGCAATCTCACAAAAGAAACTTTATGCGCCTTTTTTTTTTAATGAGGGAAAATAAACCTTCAAATTTTGCAGAATTGGCTCATACCACTTCTGGAAGCTGACAGTGAAGATTTAATTTTCCGGCAAGACGGTGCTCTACCCCATTTTTCTCTATCTGTCCGTAATTTTGTAAACACCAGGATTCCAAACAGATGGATAGGTCGAGCTGAAGATGCTGATTTTCAGCTGATATCATGGCCTCCTCATTCTCCAGAGCTAACCCACTGCGACATCTTTCTTTGGGGTTTTGTAAAAGACACAGTGTTCATGCCACCACTACCAGTTGATCTGCCATACCTGCAGGTTCGCATCACCAGTGCATTGGCTCTCATTCACACAGACATGCTGCATCAGGTATGGGAAGAACTCGATTATAGGCTTCATGTGTGCAGAGTCACTAAAGATGCACATATTATGCATCTGTAGACACTCATAAAAACTTTAACAGTTTGTTTATATATCTTGATAATCTTGTAAGTATATAACAAATAATAAATCTGTAGTAATTTTCTGAAATCACTGCAATCATTTTGACTAGCATTGTACAAAAATTTTGATATAGCATAATTAGTGCATACTGTAAACCAAATTTATTGAGTGAGCTGTGAGTAAGAATTTAAATATATTTTCCTTCACTTTACTTAAGCTTGCTAAAATCAACTAATTATATATATATATTGTATATAAGATCTATAGATATTGGAATAGAAAAGTAATGCTAAATAGCTTGAAAACTATTAAGTAGTTATATAGTTTATATCTTGGAGCAGTGAAGTTGTAATTTTATACATGCAAGTTCTGTTATTATTATATATAGATTATTAAAAATCTGTTCTTGCGAACTTCACATAATAACCATTAGTTTATTAACTATAGGAATGGTATTATGCTAAATTGACATACATCTTTTTTGTAGGTATCGTCAAGTCATTCCTGCTCATGATCTGCAGCAGCCTAACACTTCTGGAATGTATGAAGAGCCTTTTATAAATTCTGGTATCCTAATAACTCATAAAAGAATCCACAACCAAGACCAGCCTTATGCTTGTGATGTTTGTGGTCAAAGTTGTGAAGAGTTTGGTAAATTCATAAAACATAACAAAATTCATACATTTAAATGGCCTTATACTTGCAAAGTTTGTGGAAAATCATTTATGCAGTATGGTCACTTTGTAGCACATAGATGGCTACATATAGGTGAGCGACCTTATGCTTGTGAAGTTTGTGGGAAAATGTATACTCAGTCTAATGACCTTAAAACACATAAAAGAATTCATACATTTGTGTGGCTTTATACTTGAAAAGTTTGTGGAATATCATTTATGCAGTATGGTCACATTGTAGCACATAGAAGCATACATACAAGTGAGTGAGTGACCTTATGCTTACGAAGTTTGTTGGAAAATGTTTACACAGGGTAATTACGGAGTAATACATAAAAGAATTCATACAAGTGAGAAGCCTTATATTTGTTAGAATTGTGTAAAATATTATTCTAGTGATAGTAGCCTTACACAACATAAAAGAATTCACAGAGGTGAGCGGCCTTATGTTTGTAAAGTTCATGTAAAATCATTTATACAGTCTGGTCACCATAAAGCACATAAAATAGCCCATACTAATCAACGTCCTTATACTTGTGAACTTTGTGGAAAATCGTTTAAGGAGTCTTTTAAGTTCAAAATACATAAAAGATCTCCTACAGGTGGTCATCTTTAGGTTTGTGGAAAATTGTTTACATCATCACATATCTTCATAAAACATAAAAGAATGCGTAACAACTAGCAGCCTTATGCTTGTAAACATTCTAGAGAATTTTTTTATGGACTGTAGTTACCTAACAGTACATAAAAGTATTCATAGTGGTGAGAAGCCTTATTCTTTGTAGCTTTTGATTTGTAACACACAACAAAACATTGTATGTAAGTAAGTTGCTTCACATTTGTGAAGGTTGAGGAAAATTTTGTATGTATCCAACATGCTGTAAAATCCATATAAAATTATACTGATGGGGAATTTTATGCTTGTAAAATATTGGAAATTTGTTTACAGGGTCAGGTAAAGCTATAATTCATAACCTATTTACACTGTAAGCCACAATATTATCTATACAGCTAAATAATCATATAGTTGTGGACATTGCAGAAAATACTATCATTCTTATCAAAAAAAATCTATTTGATGATATAAGCTAGAATAAAATTGTCATTATATATATATATATATATATATGTTAGTGGCCTCGAAGTTGTGAAAATTTTAGAAAATTGTTTATGGCGTCCCCTAACCCTGTAAATTATGGTGAAATCAATTTATCTTTTTCTTTGTATTAATCCCACTTACAGGGGCAAGATGCATGTCCTCCTACAAGGTATCCAGCCAGTGTTTCTTCGGTCTCCCTCATGGTCTTTGGCCCTCCAGTCTTATGTTGAGTGCTGTTCATGCCAATGAGGTGTTGTTGCTGCATATGGCCGTACCATCACCGAGGACCCTAACGCATTTTCTCAGTGGTTGGAGTCACACCAAATGCTGCCCAAATGTTCTCATTCCTGATGCGCTCCAATCTAGTGAATCCCTGTGGCTAGCAAATTATCTGCATTTTCATGACATGCAGCTGTTGTTCATTATCTTTTTGTGTCTGGCCAACATTTGGTTTCATACAGTGCCACTGCATGAATGATGGTTTTGTAATCCTTTGGTTTAAGGTACATTAGCAACTTCAGGTCAAAAAGGATCCCTATGATATGAGAGATAAATCTTTCCCGGCGTATCTTTGATATAAATTCTTTGCGGGTTTGCTGCCGGATTACATTTTCTGCTGATGAGCTTTCGGCAACTTGCACTGCCACCATCATCAGGTCCGTTGTATCTAAAGGAACAACAAAAACTGAACTGAATAGCGGAACAGAAGCGAGCCAGGATCGTTGTCGACGTCCGATTGGCTGACTCCAATGACGTAACCATTCTGTGATTGTGATTGGTCGGTTGTGTAGATATACACCAGCGTTGTACTGACAGTTGGCTCCAGGCTGCGTTGACGGACCAGATTCATGGTTCTGCTCTTTAGCGACGCGCATGTGTTTGCTTTGAGCTGGTGTTCCTTGTCGTCGCTCTGGTGCTCTCGCTTGCTTGCGTGCTGGACTACGCCGATTCGACGCTCGCCGTTCGCCGTGGGACGTCGCCGTACAAGCAAATTTTGTCGTCTGACCAATAGGCAGACTATTAACAAACAGACTGACTATTTATTACTCTCCACCTAGCTATAGGGTTTTACCGCCTCACGGCCCGCTCTTTGAGCGGAACCCCCAGGCGCGCTGTGTAGGGTCGCTTTCAGCCCTGATACCTTTCAGGTGTAAACGAAAGGCTGAAGTGACACTCTCTGACAGACAGACTGACGAAAATCGGACCACCCTTGACTAGTACAATCCGCGGCGGCCCGAATATGGGTTCCCGCAGCAATAAGAGAAAATCCCAATCTTCACCAAAACAGACTAAACAAACCACTGCTCAGACAGACCAGGGTTCAGTACCAGAGGGGTCATTTCTTGCACTACCACAAAATGACAGTGAGTCTGATACAGAAATAGTTTCCAATGAAACATCCATTTTCAATATTCCCACTTCAAACAGATTTGAAACTCTAGACAATGCTCCAGAATCAGTACCTCCCCCCCCCCCCCTCCACCAAGCCAACGGACCAGAGTCCCGCCCATATTCTGCTACCAAACAACTGGATACATGGCATTCATTAAAGAAATAGAGAAAGGACTAACAGGCGACTTGCACACTGCCTACCGCGGTAAAAGCATTAAATACCAGGCCTCCAACTTAAGAGACTTCAAATTCCTTTTACAAGCTATGAACATAAGAAACTACCAGTACCACACCTATGACGAGGACCCTTTAAAAATCATCAAAGTAGTTATCAGAGATCTACCTATTGACATCTCGCGTGAAGAACTTCATGACGATCTAATTGCTAAAAAGCTTCCTGTGCACGACGTGCACCAAATGTCCACCACTACCCCTGAAGGTATCAGAAAACCGCTGCCACTGTTTCTTGTGCAGCTATACCGCTCGGCAGAAGCGGCTGAGATATACAATGTGCAATATATTCTCCGCCTCAAGGTGAGGGTAGAGGCCTATAGGGCACCGAATGGCCCCATTCAATGTCATTCATGCCAGAATTTTGGCCACGGGTCTAAAAACTGTCACATTACACCTCGCTGTGTTAAATGCGGTGGCGCTCATCTCACAAAAACTTGCCAAAAAAAACCGGAAGAACCACCCAAATGTGCTAATTGTAATGGTTCCCACCCCGCGAGCTACAGGAAATGTCCTACCTACCAGGAAATTCTAAAGAAAAGCCTAGAAGTCAAAAAAGCTCGTGAAGAACGAAAGAAACAACAAAAAGAGAACAAAAACTCATCTGACTCACCCAATGACTCCAACAAAGCAACAAACAACTTTCAGCTTGAAACTTCACAGTTTCCTCCTCTTCCTAACAACATTGCCAGCCCTGAGCAGCATACATCGACCACAAACAACAATGAACTTCTAACAGCCAGCAAGCTCTAATACAAATTCTACCAGCAATGAAACCACATCCAGCCCGCCAGCAGGAGAAGAGACCTCCCCCCCCCTCCTCACAAGCCCCACCAGCCTCATCATCCCCTCTATCAGACTTCCGGGAAATACTTAACTTCTGCAGAGGATTATTTCAGACCTTCAAAACCGCTATTCAAGACTTCAAACAAGCACCAGACTTAGACTCAAAAATAATGGTTATTGTTAATACTTTCTCAAACCTTATCGATGGCGCAAAATAAACTAAAAAACCTAAATATTATGACGTGGAATGCCGATGGCATTCTCGGCCAAAAACACACGCTAGAATTATTCCTAGAGGAACACAATATAGATATAGCCCTACTCAGCGAAACTCACCTGCATGCGGGGCAAAGATTCCAGGTGAGGAACTACGCTATTTACCGTACCGACAGACCAAACCGGACAGGGGGAGGAACAGCAATCCTCATAAAAACACGCCTTGCACACAGATCAATTGATTTACCTGCGCTCGAGCGTGTAGAAGCTACAGCTGCTGAGGTCGCAATAAATGGGCAGGCAATTAGATTCATAGCAGTGTACCACCCGCCCGGCAGGAAAATGCCAGAGGCCGACCTGGTAGCACTGACCACAGCCGACAGAACAATCCTCGGGGGTGACTTTAACGCTAAATCTCGCACGTGGGGATGCAACTCAACTAACAGCAGCGGCCGCACTCTATACGACTTTGTCGAAAAACACCCCCAGGTGACTGTAGTGGCGCCTGACGAACCCTCGCACTTTCACAGGGACTCCAGACACAGGCCTGATATCTTGGACATATTCGTGTTCAAAAATATCACCTGGTCTGCTGCATCCACTGTATACAATGACCTCGATTCCGACCACAACCCGGTGGTACTATGTATAGATGCAGCTGTATGCCGAACTGAGAGTAAAAAATTCTCTCTAACCACTAACTGGCAGAAATACAAAGAACTTATAAGCACTCACATAACTGAACAGCCTTTTCAGATTAACAAACAGGAAATCGAAAGGCAAATAGATATCCTTGTAACAACCATCGTGGAATGTGCAAAGAAGGCGACAATAAAGATCACCCACGATCCAGGAACTAAAAACCTTCCACCACACATATCAGAGCTAATTAAACTAAAAAACCACCATAGGAAACGCTGGCAGAAATATCGCGACCCGATAGACCGCCGAATTACAAACAGACTTGCCCACGAAGTGAGGCAACACCTGCAACAACACAGAGCTCAATGTTGGAACGAACACTCTCCGCCGTGCAGAGCAACAGCCCGACCTGTTCTGGAAATTAATCAAGGCACGCAAACAACCAACTCAGTGTTCAAAACCACTACACGGGCCAAACGGCATAGTATACACAGCGCTGGAGAAGGCGGAAGCAATGGCGGACACTTTGGAACTCCAGTTCCAAGAACATGTCATTGATGACGAGGATAGTGATATCCACGAGGAAAGAGTAATTAGAGAAGTGCCTCGCATTCTGAGGCAAAGAACACGCGGCTCTTTCCGTCCAGTGGAGTCGTCCACAGTGACTTCAATCATTAGGGCGCTTGGCAATAAAAAATCCCCTGGTCCTGACGGTATCAGAGCCTCACATCTCAAAAACCTGCCACAACCAGCAATAGCTCATCTCACCCTCATCTTCAATGCATGCCTTAAACTATCCTACTTCCCAACAGCATGGAAATCTGCAAAAGTGATAACCCTTCCCAAGCCCAACAAAAACCTCCTATTTCCACAAAACTACAGACCCATCTCCCTACTCAATATCCTTGGAAAAATCCTTGAAATACTCATCAACACAACCATCCAAAAATTCCTCAAAGATCGGAACATCATCATTCCTCAACAGTTCGGCTTTCGTGCAAGCCACAGCACCACCCACCAAGCCGTCCGACTGGTTGAAAAGATCTGTCGGGCACGCTCCATAGGACACCATACAGGCGCTGTTATGCTAGACATCGAAAAAGCCTTCGACAAAGTTTGGCACGACGGCCTTATCTACAAACTGAACACCTATCACTGTCCTGGACACTTGCTCAAAATGATTGATAGCTATCTCCGCAACAGGAAATTCTACGTTGTGGTGGAAGGAGCCAACAGCCAGTTCAAATCAATTGAAGCAGGCGTACCCCAAGGTTCGGTAATAGCCCCGATTCTGTACAGCATTTATACAAACGACATTCCCCACCAGCCAGGCGGAGAAATTGCACTATTTCGCAGATGATACCGCAATATACAGGTCCAGCCGATGCCAAAGATTCATCGCCAGAAAACTAACTCAACACCTCGAACTTATTACACAGTGGTGTAATAAGTGGAAAATCAAAATTAACACAGGAAAATCCCAAGCAATAATGTTTTCAACCAAAAGATCAGCACCGGATGACTGTGTATCACTAGACGGAGAGGATCTAGCATGGAGCGACACAGTCAAATACTTAGGTGTTACCTTTGACAAAAAGCTTAGATGGACTAACTCATATTCAAAATGCATGCAACGTAGGCAAAGCCGGTATTTTCAAGCTGTACCCCCTCCTCAAGGGGGCCAGCCTCAGCACCAAAACTAAATTACAAATTTACAAAGCTATAATAAGGCCAGCAATCCTATACGGCTCAGAAGTATACAGCATGGCATCAGACAGTAACCTCAAAAAACTGCAAACAATCCAAAACAAATACCTCAGAATAATAGCAAATGCCCCTCGGTACATGACCAACATACGACTCCATAACGACCTAGGCATTCCAACACTGACAGACTACATAAAAGACAAATCAACAAAATTCTTCACAAAAGCTCAAGCTTCTCCGTATGAGACTATTCAATGCCTAGGACAAGACCCATACGATCCAACTTACAACCGACCAATACTGACACTAACACGCCATTACAGAACATGACAAAAAAAAAAAAAAAAAAAACATATTATCACCTACCACAAGACTTGACTAGACAGCCATTACGAAAACCCTTTATCAGACAAAAGTCAGAGGCCAAAGGTCCAGAACTTTAGACGCTACATGAGCCTAGCTCAGACAGATGACTCGTCGCTGCGTTGACACTGTTTCAGACATCTGGCAATCTCTAACCATCTGAACAGAGTACTGTTACCAGGTAATTGAAGTCAGATGACTTGTGGAGTTCAATGCCGTCGATATTACCAGACTCGCTACTTGGAACCCTACACTCCATGTACTCAGTCTTCCATACAATTAGGCGCACGCTGTATTTACTGAGGGAAGTTATCCATCATTGGATTTGTTGTTCAAATTCTTGTCGAGATTCTTAGGTGACCATGATATCACCATAGAGTAATATCCAGGGATGTGGAATGAGCAGTTCTCTGGCAATGGTGTCAAGATAGAGGATAAATAGAAGTGGGGACAAAGCTGATCCTGGGTGAACACCAACACTGATGGGAAAAAGAACTCCCTATAGCACATCAAACATAACTGGTGACAATACAATGTAGTGGCAGAATCCATTTAATTTATACCTCTGGTTCCTCATGCTATCTCAGTGGTTAACAGATTAGATTTCTAGGTATCCTATTGAAAGTCTTTTCAATATCTAGAAAAAGCTATGTGCAGTGCTTTTCTCTTATCAACGTATCTTTCCATCAAAAGATGTGTGGCATGAATAGTGTCAGTCATCCCTGTGTCTTTCATGAAACCACACTGATTTAGGGCAATCTTAACTATGCTTGGAAGGCGTGCATGTACATTGCATTCAAAGATCTTCCTTCATTGTGTGGTGAAGTAGGTGAATTGGTCGATAGTTGGAGCAGTCTGTCACATCACCCTTTCATTTCCACAATAGTATAGTAACACTAGTGAGCTAAATATATGGTAAAATCCAGCTCTCTGAGCAGAAATTCCATTTTAAATTTTGTGAGCGTTATATCTTGTAATGTTTGGTGCTTTATAGGATCCATCAGGGTGATGGAAAATTTGGTTACAATATCTATTGAAAACTTTTTACATAGTGAAATAGAACTGTGTTAATTTTATGGCAAATTGCTTAAATATTTTCATGTTCTGGAAAATATAATTGTTTGTTTATATTATCAGTAATCTGCTGCATTTCATGTAATAGAAATTTACATTACTTAATTTATTGTATTTACATTTTAATTAAGTTTAATTAGATAATATTGTATCATATTTAGCCTTAATACAGGTGTTGTTATGTCTTTTTGCTAAGTTTGAAGTAAATATCTATAAAAATTCATTTGAAGTATAGATTTAACTGATACTTATGTTTACAATAAATCAGTGCGTTTAATCAAATGTGGTATATTCTCTTTCATTATTGGTTATAATGTATGTACTATTACAAATGATATTTGTCTTTATGTCATCTGCCGTATTACAAATTTTGGAATGTTTGGTTGCTGATTTAATATAAATGGCTGACCACAGTGTGATGTAATTTTAACTGAATTCCTGATTGATTGTAAACTGAATCATCAAACTCTAGTCACATGAGCATTGGCACACAACTGACGAGCCAATCTTTTGTGAGTGTTTCTCTTGGGAGTTGAACGTAGACTGTTTTGTAGTTCCACGACTGTGCTATAACATGTAATTATCAAGAGGTGTTCTGAACAACTTACCTAAAATGGTGAAATAATTTATGTTCATAAATAAAAAGTAGGCGGGTGATAACATTACACTCAAAGAATTTAAAATATACTCCTGGAACATGTAATGACATATCTTAGAAGAATATTTAAACCAAGATAGCAAAATGGCTGCACAGTTACCTAATTTTGGTCAACTTAAATTGATGTCGAGGGTGAAGTTGGCACATATAGTTATAATTATTTAGAATTGAGTTTTAAAGGTAAGATGCCTATTTTATTAAAGAAATAGACACACAGCAAAAACGTGTTAAATTTTCCAAATACACTTCTAAGAGTTCAAAAATATATTCTTTTCTAAGATATAATATGCTCATATCAGGTTTTTCATATACTATCATATATATATTGTAAAATTCGCTAAGCTCCATTTTTTACCCTTTGACCTACAAAGGTAAATTGAAAGATTGAAATACGGAATGGCAAGAAATTTTAATTCCTCAAATGATTCCACTTTAACCGGTAATCAATGGTCATTCCTAGAAACTTTGTATTAGCAACACACTCAACATTATCATTATTCAGTTTCAAGTCTATCAGTTGAGATGTGAATTGAATTTGATGGTGTTTGTGTTGTTTATATTGAGGATCAATTTAGTTGGTTTTTTTTGGGGGGGGACCAGCTTAAGACCTCTATAAAAGCTGCGTTTCCTTTAACATGGCCGTTGAGTTCAACACACACACACACACAAAAAACCTGGAGTTCATTGATCGAGGAATCACTGATGATGATGTTACTGCCATCCACAAACAAAATTTTATCCTCATGACTGACACTGGATATAAAATCATTTACATCAATTAGAAATAATAAGGGGCCTAGATTGCTTCTTTGTGGATCGCCTATACCTACATGTGTTGTTTTTTACAGGAACTTACATAAAATGTTTGCTGGGATTACAGAGATTTCAACTTTTTCTATTCTGTTTGTTAGATACGACTGGAACCAGGATTTTATACTACCACTTATTCCTATTGCTTCTAGTTTTTGCATGAGAATGTTGTGGTCCACAGTATCAAAAGCTTTTGAAACATCTCGGAATAGACCTGCTGCATGCTTACCTATGTCACGAGCTTCTAGTACATTTTACATTTTTAGTAAACCGTGCTATTGCTGACGCTCCTACTTCTGCCTGGAAAACAAATTGTGATTTGCTAAGGATATTATATATTCGCAGGAAACTGCTTAATCTATCTTGGTACTAATGAAATGAAATGCAGACGGAACTAACAATGTGTAGATGACAATAGCAGACTGGATCATTGTGATGAGGGAAGGTAGCCATATGCATTATAGGATATGTTTTGGAAATTACTAGAAACTATTTTACTACAGTGATACGATTCTACATTTCATTCTTCTTATGAAGTGTAATCCCACGTCTATCTTACACTTCAACTACGAAGATCAATTAAATAATACACTAATTACAACTGGTAAGATAATGTGACTTAGTGCACAACCCGAAGGTTGGTTGGATCCTCCCGAAGGAGGCATATTAAGTCATTGTCTCAGAGATAGGATTGTCAATTCCTTTCCTCCGGGACCCATAGTTTAATGCGGTATCCAAACCACGGAACGTCCTGGCATAGCTCATATGATCAAACACAACTTTTAAAGTTCCTGCGCCCACCAGGATTTGAACCCGGACCGGAGCTGCAAATCGTTTAAAAGAACACGCATTAACCACTGAGCTACCAGACTGCTCTTATAAACATTCTATACATATTTAATCTATTTTACCGAGAGAAGGCAGTGACTCCGGAGAAGTGACGGTGTTCATAGTTTGAGGTGTATTGTTAATTTCTCCTGTGCTTATGTTGTTCCTCTCCCTGGATCCCTTACCTGTCCTCACATGTCTGAAGTTTTCTATTGAATACTTATTTTGTATAAAATTTCTCTCATATGCAGTGTCTTAATTAATAATACCGATCGTTGTTTAGCAGGACAAAAATTCGATGAGTTGTTTCAATCATTTCTGGTTCATTTTCCACTTCAGCTTGGCATTTGGGGTGTACACGATTTCGAATATTCATTCAGCCATCCAGCTTTTGGCTTTTATTTGGTTCCGAAATCACATGAAGCGAATGACGGGACCATTACCTCAACAGACCATAACCAAAACCATCTAAATCTACAACCAAACTCTGCAATTCACTAAAATTGGGGTTGGTGAAGCCGTTGCAATTCTTAAGCAATGAATCTTAACTTAGAATTAGCTTTACCCAGATCGTATTTGATCATCAGGTGATTCATTTAGGCGAACGTCCATCCCCCATACTCCCAAATACTTCTTGTAATCAACTGTGTCAATAATTGAGCTGTTCACTGTGTCTGCAGCAGGATTCTGGAGCATGTCATATGCTCGAACATAATGAAGTTTCTAGATGAGAAGTTACTTACACCATGTCAACACGGATTTCGGAAGAAGAGATCGTGTGAAACACAATTGGCCCTATTTTTCCATGACATAATGAAAGTTATCGATGCAGGTTCGCTAAGTTGATGCAGTTTTTTTGGATTTTCAGAAAGCTTGTGATTCTGTGCCACACAACCGACTTTTAGCGAAGATTCGAGCTTACGGTATTTCGGCTCAGATTTGCGAGTGGATACGTGATTTTACTAACTGGTCGATCACAGTATGTCGTTGTTGACGAGGAAGCCTCTTCTAAGATAAATGTTACTTCCGGGCGTTCCTCAAGGAAGTGTAATAGGTACCATTTCTTTTCTTAATGTTTATAAACGATCTAGGTGACAACGTCAAATGCTGGTTTCGATTGTTTGCCGACGATGCGGTTATCTATAGGGAAATAAGGATGCTCCGACGATTGCTTAGAAATTCAGCGTGATTTGGATGCTATTTTCGATTGGTGCCGTAAATGGCAGCTTACACTTAATTGCAAAAAGTGCAAGGCAATGCGGATAAGTAACAAGAAGAATCAGTTTGTTCACGAGTACAAAATAAACAATTCAGCTGTTGACACGGTTGATTCCCTGAAGTATCTGGGGGTGATAGTACATAGCAACATGAAATGGGACATGCACATAGCTTCCAGTCGTAGGCAAGGCGAATTCTAAATTGCGATTCATAGGTCGTATTTTGAGGAATTGTAATGCTCATACAAAGGAGATAGCGTATAAAACACTAGTGCGTCCGCATCTGGATTACTGTTGTGGGGTTTGGGATCCGTATCGCAAGGTTCTGATTGACTCAGTGGAGAGGGTGCAGAGGAGAGCCGCTAGATTCGTGACTTGTTGTTACAGCCCTTATGAAAGCGTCACTAGAATCGATACATAGATTGGGCTGGGATAGTTTGGAAGACAGACGACGTAGCTTGCGTTCGAATTTATTGGAGAATATGCGAAAAAATTTTTGCTTCGTGTGACTATTTAGGGTCCAAGTCTGGCAGGCATATGTGAGGACCGGTAATACACATTGTTCAAATACCTGTTTTTTAAGATGTATTGGCATGTTCGATTTAAAAACTATGGAATTTCTTCCATATGCTCTCCAGCCCAGCTTTATCCGTCTGTAGATCTCAGGCTTTGAGTCACCATTCATATTGATCAGTTGGCCAAGATAGATGTACTGATCTACGAACTCAATACCAGAATCTTTCATGTCCGCCTTGTCTTTATCTTTTTCTGCCCATTTGTTTTGCATGAGAACTGCCCAGCGAAGTATGGAAAGAGCAATGCTAGGGTTTACAAGAAGAGACAGGAAAAGGGCTGTGCACATCCGTTCAATAACTAAAGTAACAGACATCTTAAAAAGAGTCATGACCCAAAAATGGCAATGGGCCGGTCATGTTGCTCGCAAAAGAGATGAAAGATGGACTACGGTAGTGCTGGACTGGATACCGAGAAACCTGAAAAGAGCAAGAGGAAGACCCCCGGATCGCTGGGATAAGGATATACGTCGAGTTACAGGCGTGAACTGGAAGAGGGCGGCTCAGGATCGATCGGCCTGGAAAGAACTACAGCAACACTATGTAGAATTAAATTCTAATATATAGCTCATTAGGCTTAAAGAGGCTACATCCTGAAAAAAGGATCGATATAGCTGCAATAATAATAATAATAATAATGCGAAAAAATTTAAATTTCGAGCGCAATGAAATACTTCTTCCGCCAACCTATTTAGGTCGCAATGACCGGAGGGATAAGATTAGAGAAATAAGATGCCGTACTAATACTTATATGTATTCCTTCTTTCCTCGCACTATTCGGGATTGGAATGGGCGGGTTTAGGATTGGTTCTTAGCACCCTCTGCCACCCACAATGTTTTTGATTTGCAGAGTATGAATGTAGATGTAGATGTATTAATGGGCAGTCGCATTATTTTTATTAGTTATGCCCCTTGACCGAATACCTTCCCGTTCACTGCTTCCAGTCCATTCTCGCCTCTAATGACTTCAGCACCAAAGAGGTGTAAAGCCATAACACCGGTCATTGGAGTGTAGGTTATATAAGTTAGGGAGCGTCCATAAACCACATAGCTCCACTTGGGCCTCCTGTGAAATCCACCCTCCCGTATGTAGCATTGTCCCTTTTGATTGCACATGATATTTTTTACTGGTTTCTCTCGTCAGACTATTGTAAATTACATTCGTATCAAATTAAATGAATGAAATAAATATCCACATGCTATTGTGTGTTCTGTAGGGGAGACTGGGTATGGTTGTGACAATTTTCATTTGATCGCTCATAATTTTCTTAGTATGCCAGTTACCTGTAAGAAAAGTGATTTTTATAGTAAAATGTACATTTTCCTACATAGAAATAGTAAAGTTTTGTCCCTAAGTACAATGGTTAAGTCACAGCAACAAATTAGAAAAAAAAAAGAAAAAGTGTCACAACCGACCACACCCCAGGGGCGGTTGTGACAGTGCTTGGGGTTAGTAGTGACAGGTTCAAAAATACAACAAAACGGTCTAAAATCACTTTTATTTCAAATAATATCAAACATAATGTAACATAATCTTCTTCTGGATAAATTTAATTTTTACATTACAATAGAAATTAACCTGGGAACACCTTAATCGCTTATAACTAATATGGCATTGTAGCATCAATAGTTATTATAAAATTCTTGATATAGATCATTTTTATAATACCTGGTATATCGTAGAATGTCATTGTGATTCCCTATCTATTTGTCACACGTAGATTTTTCAAATTTTTTTAAGTGTCCGAAGACAGGTCGGTCCAAGGGCTGCAGGTTGTACGAGCAGTGGGGAGAAAACGAAAGCAAGGTGATTGCATTTTCTTTACAAAAATCCATTTTATTAATGTGGATAAGCAAGGAATGGTTATCCAGCACTAGGAAGACTCTATGCTTTGGAGAAGCATTAGGAAATTTCTAAAATTGTTCCAGAAATCCTAGGAACAATGCACCTTGCATCCAGCCTGAAGAATTTGCAGTCCAAATTGATCCCTAGCAAAATGATCGTGATAACTAACCCGTGGAAATAAAGGAGGGATAGTATTTCCCAAGGCATTTTCTGGAAAAGTAACCGTGACTAATGTGCCTCGTACAGCTTTCGGTCTTCCTCAAGCGTTTTCTGGGCATCAAAAACGAAAAATTTACTGTCACAACCGTACCAATAAAATATGTCTCAACCGTCTCCAATGCACTCCCTCGCAAAACAACAATCGCCATCACAATACAAAATAAAACTACATCCAAAGTAATCACTGCTATTTAACTACTAAGGTATAACTTATAACGAGGAAACACACTCATTACTCTATCTGTACACATACAACAACAATAATTAAAATAAATATAATAAAAATACTTACTTTTGACTGTTAAAAAGTAATGTAGGTATCTACGATTGTTAATGTCACGCGATACCGTGAAACACGTTCAGACAGGCACGCCGCTCCTCTCTACCCCCCTCCCATCCTGGTATTCCTTATGGTTTGGCTAATATGACGACTGTCACAACCGTAACCTGGCACAACCGTATCCAGCTCCGCTACTTCATTTCAAATGTGAAAAATAATATGAATGAAAAACTAAGTGGCCTGGCTTGGAACCCCCCCCCCCCCCCCCCCCCTTGTAGGGCAGCGTAGCCTTCCAGCCAACACATTCCCCCTTTACACCGAGCCAAGCTCCCTTATCAACTTTTCAAACACTAAACGATTCAAAATGAAAGATGTAACTGAAGGAGTAATTTTTTTTTTTTTTTGCTTATGGCTATACTCCTTGTCGACTTCGAGGTCATTAGAGGAGGAAAAGGGTGGGGGAAAATGAACGGGAAGAAATTCGACCATGGCCTTTTGAAGGAAACATCCCGGCATTCACCTGTAGTGATTTGGGGAGCCCGGACGAGGGTTCGAACCCGCGTTCCCCCGAATGCGAGGCCAGAGCGTTACCACGCAGCCATGATGCTTGGGGAAGGAGCACTGACACACGACACAAGTACATACTGTAGTTTGCAGGGGCGTAGCTACTATGTGGCTAAGCGGTGCAGTGCACCGGGGCCCTCACACTCAGGGGGCCCCCAAGCATACCTCAAGGGGCCCCTAAGCGCGCCCTCAACCGCAGTTTAGAGCGCCCACGAGCCTTCACGGCAAACTAGCGACTTTTTTTTTTTAGCTCTACCGTCGTCTAAGGGGCCCCTGAGAGCACAGGAACCCCTCACTAAGGGCCCTCGCTCTGCTCAGGGGGACCCCAACCACTGCTCAGGGGCCCCCAAAGAACAATTCAAGGGGACCCCATCCTCAGTTCAGGGGTCCCCTACCAACACACAAAGCAAAAAAAGGTCGCCGGCTGGCCTGAGGGACCAAAATAAATTTTTTGCACCGGGGCCCTTGTTGACCTAGCTACGCCACTGGTAGTTTGTACAATAGTTGGAAGAACATTCAACAGAGAGTAGCTCAGATTTTATAGCGTGAAAAAGAATTAATGTAAAGAGCAACGATAGTTAAATTTGGATTCTAATGCAAAAATTCCATCGCGGTATTACTGTAACGCTGATCTGGCGGCTCATAGAAACAAAACAGAAGAGCCCTACATAAAGAATACAGTGGAGAAAACGAGGAAGAATATCAATACGAGCAAGAAATTTGAAATAGACCGCGAATCTGACTGGGTATTATTAGGTTTATTCACAATTAATATTAAATAGTGTTTATTATTTTTTTTCAAATCGTTCTTGTAAATAATTAAGATATTAACAACTGGATGTAGTGAGTCATTTCCTCAAATGCGAGTTAGTCAATTTTTTTTATAAACGTTAATAACACGCCAATGCAACTGAATTTTGTTTTATTCTTTGTGTATTACACGTTTCACTCTATTTCCAGAGCAGCATCAGCGACATATGTGATATTTTTTTTTTAAATTTGGTCTCATATTCAGGGTTTGCTTCTCCGGTAAAGTTTTTGGAGGATTCATTATATAGAAGCAAACCATGACGATGGGAATAAATAAAAAAAGTTACATATGTCGCTGATGCTGCCCTGGAAATAGAGTGAAACGTGTACGACACAAAGAATAAAACAAAATTCAATTGCATTAGCTTGTTATTAACCTTTATAAAAAAAAATTGATTTAAGACATTTACCCTACACAATAACTAAAGAAATATCACTTTTAGAGCGTGCTGCAAGTAGTGTTGCCAACCGTTAAACAAGCTGCCACCAGATTCATCTCCAAAAACCACCAGAAAACCACTAACAAAAAGCGGCACTACTCTCATAACAACTAAATATTCCACCAAACAAATATTTGGATGGTACAAAAGAAAATAATGGGTATATTGTTAAAACAGTTACCTTTATTATTAAATAATACACATTAAATTTCTGTATAATTGATCAGTACAGAAACCTGCAATTGGTAATTATACGAATCATCAACAAATTATTTAATCAATTAGTATTCTATACTAACTTTTCTTCTTCAGATAAATCATTTTTTTCGTTGCCTTCATTATCAGTAGATTGATACGATTCTTCGGTACCAATTTGCTTCATTACATTAATAGGTATTTCAAAGTTATTGATCGAGTAAGGGAAAGTTTAAAATATCTATTTATTCAAACGTTTCTATTAATAATTTTCATCATTTAATTTTATTGGTTGAAGATAATAAATATTTTCTGCACAAACACCATGTCTAGTAGAACTTGAATGGTTTAATCATTTTTAAAGTTGAATATCACATAGTCAGTGTTCATATTTGATTTAATAAGTGATCATGACATTACAGAATAGCGACCATTTTTTATAATTAAATGAACATTATTAAATAAAATAAACGAAGAAATCGATTAAATTCTTAGAAATCTTAATCGATGATAGCCAATTCAATTAGCTGTTATTGAACCCTTTAACGCGAAAAGAGAAAAAAATCTGTCAACGTCAATGTTTCCTACGCAGTAAAAGTAAATACTACTGAAGGTAGAAATATATTTCGAAAAGTGTAAGTGGCTTAGTATTTGAATTATCATCTTTTCACTAATTGAAACTGAATTCTACTGAAGCACTAGAAAAAATCCACTAAGAAAAACCACTAGTCACTAAAAGCAACATTTCTCCACTAAAAGGGGGTAGAAACCACCAGTTGTAGTGGAAAAATCCACTAAGTTGGCAACACTAGGTGCAAGCAGGCACCGTTTTGCCAACGGAAAATTTTGGAATCGAAGTTTGGATCGCTGCCAACAGGCACCGCTGTCGTCGCTAGTCTATGGAGTAACTACACTCTACACAGTAATAAATGAAAGCTGAGGTGTACTTAAGCACAGCTATTTATTATGCAAGAGGTTGCATACACAATAACAGAACACGCGGTAGCGCGACACAGATAACAAGAACAAGTTCATACGCGGCACGTGGCTAGCAGCCGACTGGCTCCAAGTAGTACGGTTGTCTCCCACCTGGTCTAGTTGGCGCTCCCGTCGGCTCGATCAGGGCGCCGGCTGTTGGCAAAGAGATGAACCATGGCGTGGTCGATTGTAACGCCGACTTGTGGCGAAGATTTGTACTTTAGGCTGGGCAAGGCTCCGCCACAAGTCGTTGCGTGGAGGCTGCCATTGTGTTTCTGTTCGAGGTGGTGGTTGGAGGTTGTGTTTGCGATAGCTTCATTTAAGAGGTCCCGTCTCCGAAACAAAACTTGTTAGTTTACGCCGAGTATTTGCTGCAGAGGCGAATACGTCACTTCAGCTGGTGATATCTTTCCGGTGAGTGTCTGTGTGATGTTTTGTTAGCTGCATAAGGCGTTGTCGCATTCCACGTTGTTATCCTTGTAAACACTTCTGCCTATATATTACGCTGGTTCGTTTCATATTCCATTATTGTTTATGAGTCTAAAGTGACCAGATTTTAGCATTGGTAAAGCGGGACACCATCGACCGGGGAAAGGGGGGGGGGGTGTTCTGATTAAAAAAATGGTTTATATGGAGCAACAAAATTTTTTATATAACGCAAAAATAGTATTGTAATATAATACATTAAAAAATTATGTATAGTATTTTATTCTTTCGCTTATTTCTCATTTGATTGATTTTTTTTTCAGTAGATTGTTGTCATTGTTTAAAAGTTTGTGTAATTTTTTACAAGACTTTGTTAAATTATATTTCACACATTATAACCGTCAAAGTCGCAGCAGTTAATTGTGGCTTTTCTGATGTCCACACTTTATTTACCGTAGAAACAACGCGTTCAGTCGCGGCATTAGTTCCTGGTAAGGACAGAGCGTATTATACAATTTTTGGGTATTATCTAACAGGCAATACCGCTCGCTTCGCGCTGTTAACGTGTCGTCATAGTGACGTCACGTTCACGTACAGTCAATTTTTGTGACTATTCGACCGCTGGTAAGCGGCCGCAGACGTCCGATAACACATCAAACACTGAACATCTGGTTGTGTTATCGGACATCTCATCCACCTTCGGGATATCAGTTTATGTTGATATTGTACAGTTTTAAATTATTGTGACCTTGCTACGCTCGGTCACAATACACACAAAAATTGACTGTACGTGAACGTGACGTCACTATGACGACACGTTAACAGCGCGAAGCGAGCGGTATTGCCTGTTAGATAAAACCCCAATTTTTAGTGCATTATTTTATAGAACATGGTTTGTTTCAAAATGATGAAATATTTCTAACCATTTGTTCTCTATTGTGACTTTTGCTGAAGACCAAAGTTTAACCTTTTCCTTGTCAATATACTTTTTAATAATGATACTTTTTCGGAAATATTACAACTATACGAAAAATTTTGAGTAATATGATCGAATATGAAGTTTTTGCCCATCAATCCAATTAAGTACTGAATTTGCCGTGATGTAAGTCGTGTCACTTTCGAGGCCAGCGCTAGACTTTTTGACGCGTCTATAAAACACAGTACAAATAATACGAGTACTGTCTGCTAATTCAAGACCATTTATGTATTTATGAAATAAATTAATTACCTAAATTATCTGAATAGCTGATTTGTTGACATCACTTGTTTAACTAGCACTAGGACGCAGCACGATGTGTCTGAGAGACAGTTACAAAATGTTTTCTCCGTTGTCTCCGGTTTTGATATTAGCCAGTGTCAAAAATGTTCATCATGGTGGTCGAATGTTAACAACTGATAAACAATGCGTCCTTCGATAAGCAGTTCTTGATAATCACTTCTCGATAATCAGTTCTCCACAATTATTTGTTTTTATTAAAGTTTAACATTATAAAAATAACAAAAATAATATAAAACTCATATCCTGACGAAATAGCAACATGGCCGACGAAAGCCGTATATTCCCTTCCCCTTCTCCCGCCGTTCTCTAGCTTGTGCATTCTTTCCAAAAATCGGGACATTTTTAAAACGCCGCGGGACACGGGACGAATTGTTAAAAATTGGGACTGTCTCGCCAAAAGCGGAACGTCTATTCACCTTATTTATGACACGAGTTGTTTTTTGCAATATTACTTATTTGTGGTTTGCCATTATTTTGTTTGATGTTTTTGCTGTATTATACCTCAGTTGCTGTCATCTTTTGCTCTCACTGATAGTATGTTGACTCTATTTGCAGTATAAACTACTCACTACTTGGCCCGTAGATTTGATCGCGAACCTTTTCGTGTGTCTGCTACAGTTCCATTTTAACTACTTTGTGTATTAACTCTTATAATGTAGAGAAATATACGGCAATAGCGCAATCACTGGGACTCATCATGGAATTGACGTTTTGGTCTGAAAACTGTAGCACATGTTCTTTTGGTGATACTATTTACTATATGTTGCTCTTAGAGGTGTAAAATGTATAGATACCTCACAAACTTCACTCGAATAGTGCCGTAACGCTATACCGCGAGCGACTGCGAGAAGCCTTATAGCGAAGTAAAATGACCATGACCACGTTCTTTGAATGATATTATTTGGGAATATGTTGTTATAAAAGTATAAATATGGAAAAGATTACAAACTAAAAAAAACTTTGAACCGTAAGCGAACGTTGGTTGCGTCATTTACGGACACATACGCGACGTCCAACGATAACTCGTACATCGCCAAGAAACATATCCGCATGTTATTTCCAAGATGTTAATATTCTACGGCATTTATCAAAGTAGATTGCGGCAATATTAACGTAGCTTCTGCTTATGTTGAAAGTGCGGCAATATGCTTGTTCCAGCATTACGTCGAAGGAATTTGATTAATAGTTGAAATGCAGCCTGTACCAAAATGGCGTTTGGTTGTTGTTGTTCAAGCATAATTCGCCAGAAATTTTGATTTATTAAACATTTATCATGATTTTCAAGCAGAATCTTTAGCGGCGCCTGCGGATAGGTTGGAATGCAGCCTGGACCAAAGTGGACATAGAGGCTCGCGGTGTAGTGTTACGGCACTTTTCGAGTGAAGTTTGTGAGGATCTATACATTTTACACCTCTAAGAGCAACATATAGTAAATAGTATCACCAAACGAACATGTGCAACAGATTTCAGAGGAAAACAACAATTCCTAGATGAGTCCCAGTGATTGCGCTATTCCAAATATACAATTGTTTTAAATCATTGTTTTTCGTGCTTTAAAGTTTGCTTCTTTTTTGCAGAATGGATATTTTTTGAGGGTACAACTTTTTTATGTAATTTTGGATAAATTTGCGATTGCGCTGTAACTACATTCCTCCGCGCGGACTAATATTGCGGTAGGACTAGTATTTTTAACCAGAAACTCAGCCTGGGTGAGAATGACACAAAGTATTAATTAGGTTGTATTACATCCTGGATTATTCTAGCGCACCGTGGAGTATTAAAACCGAAATACGAATTCATCGTAATGCTGCTTGCTGCTGCAGTATTAGTCCGCGCGGAGGAATGTAGTTACATCGGTATCGCGTAATTTAGTACGCACGTTATTTGAGAAAATGTCAGGTAAAGCTTTAAAATGTATCAAATACAGTGGCGTAGCTAGGTCAACAAGGGCCCCGGTGCAAAAAAATTATTTTGGGCCCTCAGGCCAGATGGGCGACCTTTTCTTTTTTTGCTTTGTGTTGCTGGTAGGGGCCCTTGAGTTGTGCTTAGGGGCCCCTGAGCAGTGGTTGGGGGCCCCCTGAGCAGTGAGGGGCTTCCTGTGTCTCAGGGGCCCCCTTAGACGACTGTAGAGCTTAAAAAAAAAGGTTGCCATGAAGGCTCGCGGGCCCTCTCAACCGCGCATGGGGGCCCTCAGAGGTATGCTTGGGGGCCCCCTGAGCGTAGGGGCCCCGGTGCACTGCACCGCCTAGCCACATAGTAGCTACGCCCCTGATCAAATAGTCCCTATGCATAAAGTTGTTCGAAATGTGGGTACATTGTAAAGTCGGGACCACACGCTTGCCAAACCTCGTCAAACTGTCACAAAGTGAAACGTGTGGATAGTGCTTGCAGGCACTTGTGGCTGATCCGACCGAGTGTCGGTTTTTTGGCACAAATCAAAGGTGTTTGCGGCAAGTGCTTGCAAAGCGGCTACACGTTTGTGAGCTCTTAGTATTGTTTGTGCCCAGACGGGGGACAAAACGTGCATTTCTTTTTGTTGTGTAAAAGTGCTGCAAGAGAAATGAATAACTGGTCCAACCAGGATGTTTTAAAATTCCCCGAATGCTGACAAGCAGAACTCTGCAAAGACCATAAAAAATTAGCTCATGTTTGGAGTCATCTTAGTAAAATTTCAAATAAAAGTAATGGAGTTTTTTTTTTTTTTTTTTTTTTTTTTTTTTTTTTTTTTAAAAAAAATATTTTTTTTTTTTTTTTTTTTTTAAAAAGATATAATTTCTTACTGTCACATTTCGTAAACATTTACACAAAAAACAAGATTGTATTCGCTCTGGCTCAGGTATAAATTTATTAATTTAGCTGGTATAGTACAGCTTCTCTGAAGTTGAATTTTCTTTAGAAGTCACGTGTGAAATTTCATTCAGCGAATTTTCGGAATCAGCATATCTCATCAGGCAGAAGTTATCAAACTGACCAGATGACTCAAAGAGAAGCTCATTTAATGTTTCTTCCACAAATTCTCTGCACTCAAAAATTATTGGATTAAGACATTATAATGCCGTTAAAAGATTAATTATTATAGAATTCTAATTATAAATATACTTATATTAAATGAAATACATACATGAAGCTAAATAGTAATCATAGTTGCATGAATGAAATGGAAATTAAATGGTACGGTTTCTCTGGATTTTTAACATCCACGACCTTCTTTGCCGTCTTTCCCGTTTTTTAATTTTTTTAAAAAATAATAATAGGTTAGGTCAAAAGTTATGGCCGAAACAACCTAGACGTTCGTCAGGCTGGCTTCTCCAAAACATACAAGCGCACAAGCAAGCGTGTGCATGACGATGTTTGGCTCCCCAGAATTAACCAAGCGTTTGTAGAGGCTTGGAGTTTGTGACAAGTGCCAAGCGTGTGGTCCCGGGGTTAGACGTTATGACACAACAAATACACATTATTTCCCATCTGTTTTTATTGCATGTGGGTTTATTTGGACTTGGCGATTCCGGCCGCCTGGCGACTGTGAACGTGACGTCATGGACACGTGACGTTCACGTACAGTCAACCGCGTATAAAAATTTGTCACTAACGGGACTGCACGGGAAGTAGGGGTTTTTGGATATGTGAAAACTGCGACCAGTGAAATTTGCGGCCAACCTAAAATCTGTGAAATCTGCGGCCAATAGGCCCGTTTACACGTACGCGCCAAACTGTCGGTCTGGAACGGCGCTCCGGACTGCCGCGCCGGAGCGTGAGGTTGGACCGTCGCTCCTGGAGCGTGCGACGAAAAATGGTCAACACTCCAGTCGCGCGCGCCAGGACTGCGTGTTGGAGCGTACGCGCCAAAAATGACCGTTATCCCGTGGCGCGTGGACTTTCCGCCGGGTTGGAAAGTTTTGTAGACGGTCCAGCTTGCAACATTCGGTTTTCAGGTCGTTCTTGTTTTTGTTAGTTGTGCTTGTGTTTATAAGTGTATTTAAAATATCTTCCAAAAGAAATGACATAAACTGAGCAATATGAGCTGCTTTACATTTTTTTTTTTTTTTTTTTTTTTTTTTTTTTTTTTTTTTTTTTGTATAGAAAGAATTAAACAAAGTGTATATGGGCGGAAAGATGGCACGAAATTAGAGATCTATATGGACACATGCCTCTTTAGTGAGAGCAACGGGAAAATAAATGACCCAGATGATTTAAAAATTGTTTACGAAATGACAATTCCATATATAACTACATTTTAATAATAATAATATTTAATTAAATTGCAATGGAGCACAGGCTCCTGTGGCAATTTCCCTACACACCCATCTTCCCCCTTTCCTGCACTCACCTACATTTGCCATCTACAAATTTTAACTTTAAATTCTTTCAACGTTTTTGGTAAATTGTTCATCATTTCCCTTTGTAGCTTATTCCAATACCAAGGTGAAGTTAGTATCACCACAAATATCAAAATAAGACACAGTTATGAGGAAAAACATAACTGCAGAGTAATGTTTGCCTCCTACTCTTCGTTTTTTTTGGAAACTGGGATATCCCTCCAAGATTTGAAATTGCTTGCATATATTTTTCTCTGTTCTTTTCGAATTGCCGCCGATTTTCTTTAATCCTTTCAGTGACGAAATCTTTGTTTTCACTTTCACATACATTTACCCTGCTGAATTCTACTAACTAATCATATTTACGATGTTTTAAATTTTAATTTCTGTAGTCATTTGATTTAACCTTCCACAAACATAGAAAATTCTTGAATCGTTTTACTAAAGAAATCTTTGTTTTCACTTTGACATAAATTTACCCTGCAGAATTCTACAAACTTATCACAAGCACGATTTTTTTTTTATTTCTGTAGTAATTTGATTTAACCTTGCACAAATATGTAAAATTCTTATAAAGTTCTATAAATCCTTCCAAATTATCTCTTGACCACTTTTTCAAGATTTAGATTTTTATCTGTTAAAGCAGGGTAAAGTTAAATAGTCACCCAGAAATTCGAACCAACAACGAACTTGTACTGACGCATCAAGACTGCAGACCGACAATGCACGTGTAAACACGAGGCCCTGTTAGACCTGCGCGCCAGATGTGCGCATTCGGAGCGCGCGCCAGGCCTCTCTGACCACCGAGCATTTACACGTAAAGGATTGATGCGCGCGCCTGGAGCGTACGCTCCAAAACCGTCGGAAAAACCGTGCGTGTAAACGGGCCTAATACCTCTTCTCTTTGTGTCATGCCGCGCCGTCCTAATCACTCTAAACGCCCCTTTAGACGACCCGACCTGGTCTCACTAAATCGTGGCCTGGAAGTTATTACGTGAATAAATCATTTTACATTACACACCCGAAACAGCCAAGTTAATTTCTATTTTTTTTTAATAGACACGCAAATGTTTCACAGGTTTCTTAGACTTAGACTTTTTTCGCACTCATTACTGAAAGCTGAATTTTTTGCTGATCTGCAACACTGTTCGGAAAATCCAGTGCGGTACTAACTAGATCGGAGTGGCCGAGGTCGTCTAGAGGCGGCCATACACGATCGCTCCATCCGTCCAAATGGAGCGATGTCACTCCATTATCGTGTCGTCTGTGGGGAAATTTGATGTAGATGACGTTAACCCACAACTGCTGATGGTAGAATATTTTTTCCTACACTAGTTTCTTATCTGCTTAACGTCTCTCTAACAGCGAGGTCTTTAGAGACGGGAAAGGATGGTGGGCAAGGAATGGGAAGGAATTCGGCCATGGCCTTTTGAAGGAAGCATCCCGGCATTTGCCTGGAGTGATTTGGGAAACCATGGAAAACCCAAATCTGGATGCCCGGACATGGATTCGAACCACCGTCCTCCGGAATGCGAGGCCTTCTGCACTAGTAATGTGAGCCAAAGGGAGATTTTGCATTAAATCTACTACGATTCTGTAAGTATCTGCCTCGTTATTACAATTCTTTTCTACGTCTTTTAAGCAAGAATAAAACTTGTATTTTAATAACAGTTATAAACTATAAAACATCTGTAGTGTCAACCTGCTGTTTAGAAACATTGGCTACAAACGCAGCAATCCGCTCAGAGCGCCGGTGGGGCGGCTTTTAACAATACAACCAGTTTGATCCTATTCTATAATAAACATACCGCTACAGCATTGTTGAGAATTCTGGCCGCAGATTTCACTGGCCGCAGTTTTCGCGACACTGGTTTTTTTGGGCGGGGACAAATTGCAGGAAAATATTGGAAGGGAGGGAGGGAAAAATTATCTTCTCAAATGCGAAATGTGGTATCGGTTTCTCGAATATATCCCATCCGCGTAATTCTGTTTCACGATACCGATCCGTGATTTCCCGCTTTCTCGAATATATCCTATCCGCGTAAATTATTGCGAGGGAGGGAGGAAAAAATGATCCTCTCAAATGCGAAATGTGGTATCGCTTTCTCGAATATAACTTATCAGTGAACAAGACATGATTTGATTTAAAAGAAGTTACTAAATTAATTACAATTCAAAAAAAATTACGAAAAGAAACGAATGGCACTGTTAAGAAATGGCAAACAAAATATAAATAAAATTCACTTGTGTAGAATTTATTACTACAATGAATGGCAAACACTGTTAAGAAATTGACGGAAATATCAATAACAAAGTTACTCGTTTTATCGTAGAATTTATTACTACAATTCAAACAAACAAAAATGAATGGAAAATAAAATATCAATAACGCTTACATGTTCCAGCACTGCAATGTATCACAACTCACAAGGAAATAACTGAATTGCAAACAAAATATCAGTATCGTTCACATGTTCCAGCACTGCAATGTATCCAATACTTTCCTGCGGGATATATTAGAAAAAGCGATATCACATTGAATTCACGCATCGGTATCGTTAAATAGAATTACGCGGATGGGATATATTCGAGGAAGCGATACCACATTTCGCATTTGAGAAGATAATTTTTCCCTCCCTCCCGCGCAATATTTTCCTGCAATTTGTCCCCGCCCAAAAAAACCCCTACTTCCCGTGCAGTCCCGTTAGTGACATATTTTTATACGCGGTTGACTGTACGAGAACGTCACGTTCACAGTCACCAGGCGGCCGGAATCGCCAAGTCGAATTAAACCTGCACGTGTATCTTAAAATTCATTTATCTG
This sequence comes from Vandiemenella viatica, assembly GCA_031002005.1. Taxonomy (NCBI): domain Eukaryota; kingdom Metazoa; phylum Arthropoda; class Insecta; order Orthoptera; family Morabidae; genus Vandiemenella; species Vandiemenella viatica. The sequence goes on along the minus strand of JARYHS010005557.1, from coordinate 1,016,118 downwards.
AGAGAAATGCATTCGACATTCATATGGACTGTACAGAACATGTAACCGCACACGTAATGATAAACCATTCAGTTACTATGGCAGACATATTGCGCTGAGAAGTATAAGTCACGTGGTACAGAGATCTTAGCTTGAGAAGTTAATATTTCCATAGTTCTTCGTTAGAACTTAAACGGAAAGAATTCCTGTTTACATGGACAGGAAACCTGGACCAAGTAGTAGAAAGATGCACAAAGGCGTAGAAATACGTTGAAAGAAAGGCCTTAAATAAAATTTCTGGCCGATTTTAACGGCTGTAATATATCAACTAGCTCAACTAGCTGTAATGGTAAATTCAGTGTCGAATTATTCATAATCTACGTGGTCTTTCACTTTACCTGAAATATCTTCTCAAATAATTCTTCCTCTGACACGTGTGTACCAAATTTCAGACCGATAGCACATTTTCTTCTTGGGACCCTGGCGTGGTGTCCGAACCATATTTTTGTGCTGTATTGTGGTGTCGTTCTTGGCGCCATTTTGCTTTACTTCGTGTTGTTTGCCTGTCGCGCGGCAGACATTATACAATTCACGCTGCAGTTTCGTAGTCGTGTGCCCGTGACGATTATTCACTATCTGTGGAATTACAGGGTGGGCCATAAGTCTTTTAATTTTCAAAAAATCATAAAAAAACTATATAAATGAGATGAAAACTGTTTATTTATTATGAAAGTACACAAATAGGGATTTTTTCAAAAAAATTACATCATCCATGTGTGACCCTTGATTATTTTGTAACCTGGACCGAAAATTTTCAATTACTGCTGTACAGGTGCTTTGTGAAATGTTCTGCATTTCCTTGCAAATACGTTCCTTTAATTCCTCAAAAGAGACTGGGTTGCTGTTGAAAACTTTACTTTTAAGGTATCCCCAAAGAAAAAAATCCATTGCGGATAAATCTGGGCTACGAGGTGGACAGTTAATGTCAGCTCTTTTGGATATAACATTTTGCCCAAAAATTTCGCGAACTGCATTCAATGACTCATTGGAGGTATGACATGTTGCCCCATCTTGCTGAAACCATGATCGTTGATTAAAACCATCAAAATTCTGTAGCGCTGGAGCGAAAAAGTTCTGTAGCATGGCAACATACCGCTCTGTATTCACTGTAACGGCATGTCCTCTTTGATCTTCGTAAAAGTAAGGACCAATAATGCCGCTTGCTGACAACGCTGCCCTTAAGCTACGTCCACACCAAAAGGAACACAGAGGTACATCATGTTGATTTTGCTTGTTCCTGCAACCCAATGTTTCTCAGTATTTTTCAATGTTTATGTCAACAGAAACTAAAGTTCCTTGAAGTTGACTGTTTCGAGAAGTAGCGGTAAAGATGAAAGGAAAAAAAGGAACATTGGTAAACATTATCGTGTTTAAAATTGTTGTTAGTTTGGTGTGGACAGCTTGTTCCGTGTTGCTGTTACATCAGTTGTTGAAATCTCACAAAAATGTTCGAGTGGACGAGTGAAAATTTAATATATTTAATTGAATTATATAGAAATGCAGAGCGTTTGTGGAATCCATGTGATTCAAACTGTAAAGATCGTGGGTGGTATTAAGAAAAGCAACTGGTGCAGATTCGAAATAAGTACATCAAAGATGTATATGAGTCTCCAGTAGTTAGAAATCTTAAAGTCAGCAGCAAATGTTCCTTTGGAGATATTGCGGCTCTGTAGTTTGTATTTTGTTTTCGAATAAACTGTTCAGTTTTAGAAAGTAGCCATTCTAAATCAGTGCTACTCATTCGAATAAAGTTTTTGATGTATCCATCCTCAATATATCCTGATAACAGATCGTCTTTTTTTTATTTTTTTTTTTTTTTTATTTTTATTTTTTTTTTTTTTTTTAAAAGTGAATCCATGAGGCGTTCAACTCCGTGTTGATTTCTCTACAAAAGACTTGGTCTCATCCAGCATTTGCGATTTCTTTTTTTCTTTTGACTCAAAATAATATAAATTGCAGCAGCTGCTGACAAAACATCACTGTCGCTCCATATCATCGTATACTAAATGAATTATAATTGTGACAAAGATTGTTGCTCTTGGTGTGGACGGGTAACAACCGTAAACAGTAAAACAAGTAAACTGTTCCTAAATTAGGTTTTCTGGTGTGGACGGAATGTTTCTGAAAGTTGCGATCTGTTTGTGTTTCTAGAAACAGACCGCAACTGTTTAGCAACAAGAAGTTCCTCTGTGTTCCTCTGGTGTGGACGCGCCTTTACGGTAACCTTGGGTGAATGCAGGGGGTTTTGATGCTTCAGTTTAGGATTAGTGTCACTCCAATGCCTGCAGTTTTGCCTGTTAACGTGTCCGTTTAGGTGGAAGTGTGCCTCGTCTGAGAAAAAAATGTTGGTGAAACTAGTGAACCTCTCTAGCATTTCGTTAGCAAACTGGAGTCTGTGAGCATGATCTTGAGGCTTTAATTCCTGGACCATTTGAATTTTGTACGGATGTAAATCTTTGTGGAGAATGCGGTTTAAAGATGTTCCGGGCACTTAAGACGCTAGACCGCTTTCGAGTAGAGAGGCCAGGTTGTTCTTACACGCTCTAGGTTTACTGGGTCTCTTGAAGTTCTAGGTCGGCCGCATCGTGGTTGATCCATTGTTGAACCTGTCTTCTTTAACTTCAGGACCCATTTTCTAATTAACTGAATCGACGGAGCATCATTCTTAAGGTGCGTTTCCACTGAGGCAACATGTGGCATGCGGCACTGACGCATGCGACAAGGAGTATTTCAAGCGAAGCAACACGCTGCGACATGTAGCAAGCAACAGGTTGGGCCGTGTCGGCGGTCGTATGGGCCACTGTGCGACAAAAATATAGCGTGTCGTACGGTGTCGCCAGTATCCAAGCAGTGGTGGATAACAAAAGTGCATCATGTAAAGACAGGAAAGCGAAAAGTGACAAATTAATACTACTTGCTAACAAGTACGAATGTTCATTAGATGAAATAAAACAGAAAATCAAGAATTTTAGGTATGCTTTTCATCGTGAACATAGAAGGATTACTAAACCAAAGAGCGGCTCCTCTCCTAAAGAAGAGAAATGGTTCGCTTATAAACTCCTGACATTTTTGTTAGATGTTGACATTCCAAGACAAACTTTTTCATCAGCAGAAAATTATGAGGTACGTTAATTAATATACGTAACTAATTATTTTTGACAGAATAATTTACCAATGACAGATCCAGAGACGGAATAGGGGCTTTACAAACTTTTTAGTTATACAAGTAAATAAAAGTAGTTTTATGGTGGGTTTAAATATTTATATATTTTAAGATTTGTCGTAATTAAAACCTTACAAATGTTCTTACATATAATTAAGATAGGCTGTATTAACAGCGTATGTAGAAAAGTGTTTCCAAATTTAGATTGTGGTAAATAATAGTAAAAAACTTTTCTTGAATCGACCTTTCATTCATACAGTTGTGTATGACAGGAATAAATTGTCATATAATGGTAACATAGCTAAATACATTATTTTACGTACGAATACATAGTTTATGTTTTTGTCTTAGTATTTGTCTTGGCAAGATACTTTTCCTTCTTTTGGCATAAAGTACCTTGCGATTCGCACTACTTTTAACAAATAAATCTCTGATCCACCACCTAAGTTTTTTCCGTTTTCTTCTTTTATTGCCATTTGCGAGGATCAAATAAGCAGCAGCTGCCACTGCTTCTGATGCCATGACGCACACTACTGGCCGCATAACGTGAAATGCTACAAGTAGCAAGCGACAACTGGCAACAGATTCTTGGGCGACATTCGACTTGCCACAAAGTATGACGACGCACGGCGACATGTTGCAAACAAAATAACTCGTGTAGCATGCTACATGTTGCTCGTTGTTGCCTCAGTGGAAACGCGCCTTTATGCCGTAAGTTGTAATGAGCGCAGTATTTTCGTTGCGCTATAGTCGAAGAATCGTTGTTTCGATACTACTCGCGTACGCAGAACGCACGTTGTGCTCCGCTAAACGACGCCAAGTCACTGAATTCCCATTGGCTGCTTTTGTGTTTCGTAACCCCCCCCCCCCCCGGCCCAACCCGCCGTCGCTGCTCGACGCAGCCACCGATTCAACAGTAAACGGACTTTTCGTCCACCCTGTACTTCCAGCAGTAAGGGATTGTGCATATACTACGTGGCTCGGTCTAGGGGGGGGGGAGGGGTTCGCTGGGAATCTACGTTGGCCTACGTGGGGGGGGGAAGGGGAGGGGTTCCGAACCAGGCCACGTAGCTTTTCGTTCATATTATTTGTCATAGTTAAAATGAGATACAGAGCACACAACAGCATGTAAATATTTATTTCCGCCATTTAATTATCCCCGTATGTAATTTACGATAGTCTGACAAGAGGAAACAGTACAAAATGTCTTCTGGAGTCGATAGGGAAAAAGGTTATGTGCTACGGGGGGGGGGGGGGGGTCACAGGAAGCCAAAATGGAGCTACGTGGTTTATGCACGCTCCCTAAGGCTAGTTTCACGTACTATAAAAGTCATTGGAAAGTTTGTAGTAGCTACAATGCGCTACTTTAAAGCGATCTGTAGACGATTAAATTGTTTGACAAATTTTACGTGTTTTGTGAAATTACTCGATCGTTTGCGGCATTGTTTGCCACGATTGTCTACAAACTACGTGTTTGATCGAAATTTTGATTGACGGCGTGTTTGATACAAAGCTTCGCAAGTTTCAGCTATACTTTGACTCTTAACGAGGTGCAATGCATGATTGAAATTTTAAATCTTCAAAATCATCGCCAATAGGTAAGTATCTCAAGGTTATTAATAACCTTTGAGTAGCTGATACAGATTTGAGCGTAACGATGTCCTTTTTTCCAAATGCGAGCACGTAGTAATTCTTAAAAAGTTTTATGGTCGATGCGCAGAAAGTTAGTGTGGTCAACTGATTCTGTGCGTAGTATTTCGTTGTAATAAATTTTGGTGGGTGCACTTTTCTATTAATTTCATCTATTCTCTAGATCTAGACCAACGTCTACGCTTTTTTTCGTAATACATAGTGCTCAATCAACGCAAAAAAAGATTTATCTTTATTGCTTATTACGGCAAGCGTCATGTCCCGATAAGGAAGCTACAGGCAAGTTTGACAAATTTCTTATATCTTTAGTTTGAGCGGTTGCGCTATTGTTTGATGAAAACGTGAAGTTTGATCAATAAATTTGTTCGTCAGCAGGCCCCTTAACAGACAACGGTTTTTAGTTGTTGTGTGTGTCTGTTTTTTCCCTTTGTCGGCATCATTCACAGCGCGTTGCTGCGACTAATGGAAAAAATAATGCGTTATGATTAATTCATCGACGTAGGCATAGAAAGAAACACAATCTACATCTTTGTGTGGATCTGATCACTTTTAAGAGAGAGGAAATTGATTTTTTTTTTTTTTTTTTACACTCGTTTGAAGAGTTCACGAATGATGGACATTTTACAATTATTTTTGAATCTCAGTTGTTTCCTTCGATAATTTGTGAGGCTCAAGGACATTCTACAACGACAAAATACAACATTAAAATTTGCTTTCAATCTATTAAAATGCTCGCTTTGAAGCTAACAAATTAATATAATAAATTTCTGTATGGAAATAAGTTTAATTTACATCGATTAACTTTGTAAATTTACAAAGTTGTATCATTTTGCAATTGAAAAAAAAAAAAAAATGATCACGAAATGTTATTACAAATACACAAAGTTCAGAGTTAGTGCTATCAATAACTAAACAAAAACATTTTGCGCCATTTTTAAATCCTTTCATTCATTGAAGGAAGTTATTGTAAAAATGTGAGTGCCGCAGGGTAGCGTATTGGGACCATTGCTATTCATTATTCTAATGAATAATTGTGTTGATAGTTTACTATCTGAAATTAGATTGTTTGCAGATGACATAATGCTGTATAAGAGGATCAAAACGATAGAGGATTGTAAACAGTTGCAGGGTGATCTGGACAGGATATCTAATTGGGTTGGTAAACATGGAATGAAGATAAATGCAAAGAAGAGTCAGCTAATTAGATACACGAATAAAAAAACAAAAGGTTAATTATGAATATAAGGTGGGGGAAGAATTGCTTGCTGAAGACTCGAAATGTAAATATCTTGGAATTACTTTTGATAACAAACTTAACTGGGCAGGACACATAGGACAGGTGGTAGGAAAAGGTTTCAAAATTCTGCACTTGTTGGAGAGAGTGATGAGGGGATGCATAAGAGAAGTAAAGGAATTGGGTTACAAAACTTTGGTCAGACCATTGCTCGAATATGGTAGTGTAGGGGGGACCCACATTTTGCGTATCAAATACAGGAGTTGGAGAGGGTGGAAAAAAGGGCTGCTAGAATTGTTTCTAGAAATTATCGCAGAATGCAATCAGTGACGGATATGATAAAGGAGCTGGAATGGGATTCATTGCAAGACAGGAGGAGGATGAGGAGGGTCATGGGAGTATACAGGGCATATACTGGCGATGAGGCATGGAAAGATATTGCAGTAGGTATGAAAAGTAGTGCATGGAAGGGAAAAGATGACCATGACCACAAGCTGGCACTCGATTTCAGGCACAAGGGTGTGGGAAGATTCTCTTTTTTAGTTAAGGGTGTCAGGGATTGGAATGAGTTACCAATGGGAATGATGAATAACCTACCAAAAACGTTAAAAGAATTTAAAGTTAATATTTGTAGAGGGCAAATGTAGGTAGGTGCAGGATAGCGGGAAGTTGGGTGTGTAGGGAAATTGCCACCGGCAGCCTGTGCTCCATTGCAATTAAATTAAATTAAAACAGGCTTTTGATCGTGTAGGCCAGGAATTCTCAAAGTGGCTGAAAAAAATTGCAGTTTTTTAATTTTTTGTTAAGTGGGTTGGTTGTGAAAGTCCCTTACACAACATACAGCCTCGATGTAACATGCTTTGTGTTGAATGTTACCTAGCATGCGGGTGATCGGTTAGCGTTCTGGCCTCGCATTCGGGACGATGCGCTTTCGAATCCCCGTCCGGGCATCCAGATTTGGGTTTTCCATGGTTTCCCCAAATCACTCCAGGCTAATACCGGGATGCTTTCTATAAAAGGGCCATGGCCGAATTCCTTCCAGTTACTTGTCCCCAGTCCCATCCCGCCTCTAACGACGATGACGTCGAATATTCGTAAAGCTATAAATAAAAAATATAATGTTCGACTGCCATTTTGCCCTAGTATGAATTACTATTATTATCATCCTAATTGTGGTGGAGCATATGTCCGGTGAAATTTTCCTATTAATGTACTTTCGCGTTTCATGATTTTTTTATGTATATTTAAAATTCGATTGAGGGAAATTTTACCACCCACCTAGTTTTGTGTTTAATATGAAATCTTTCAGTGTTGTAATCTCAACTTCCACCAAAATTGTTGCCTGAAAATTAAAAGGCCTCCTGCGTGAAACTCAATATCGTTTCCGGGTACATGTTAGGCTACGTGTAGAGACAGTGTCTCAGTTTGGTAGCTTGGGTATGATGCCTGGACCACAATGATACATGCATCTTTTCCGTCTTTAGCACGTATATCCAAAACGAACCACCAAACCGAGAGATTTTTTTTATATATGCCGAATGGAATCTCCAAACGCATTGTATATCCAAGACTATTGCAATGAACTTGAAATTAAATGAAGCAGTACTTAAAATTTATCTGCAAATATCTAACTTTAACTAAATACAAACTTTCAAATTATTCATTTAATCTATAAGTGTAGTCAAGTCTAGCAATAGTGAAGCATTGCCGGGTCAGCTAGTCTAGTCTTATATATAAAATTATATATAAAAATCAATGTATGTTTGTTTGTGTGTATGTCCCCTATGAGCTCCTAAACATATACTTTAAAACAAAATGAAAAATATTGCCTATGTATGATATCCAAAAACCACCCCTCTTCCCCTCCACACCCCTTAATTTAAACAAACCCACAGATTTTATACGATTTCTGTGAAAATTTGCAGACTTATGCTTTAAAACAAATAGAAAAATACTGCCTATATATGGTTTCGGAAAACGCAACCCCTCTTCCCCATTACTTCACCGACTTTAACAAACCCACATATTTTGTCCGTTTTTTGATGGAAATTTGTATACCTATACATTAAAGCAAACAGAAAAATACTGAATATATATGGTTTCCAAAAAAGCAACTCCTTTCCCCCTTTATATCCCATTAATTATTGTCAAAATTCTTTATACAAAGATACAGTTTCTATCGGTTTTTGAAGGAAGCTTACATACATATACTTTAAACAAACAGAAATGTACAGTTTATAATTGGTTTGACAAAGCCCAACCCCTTTTCCACTTTAACTGATCCCCTCTTAATTTCCAATGATCTCGAAACCCATAGTTTTGTTGCGAATATGATGAAACTTTGGTGAGTTGTTGAGTGCGCGACCTCGAAGGAACCTCACAAAAATTTCTATTAAACCACCCCCTCTTCCCCTTGATAACCCATAACTTAAACAAAGCCACCTATTTTATCGATTTCGATATAAATTTGCTCACAAATATTGCCTAACTATGGTTTCAAAAAACGCAACCGCTCTTCCCCTTTTATCCCCCTAATTTAAGCAAACCCATAGAATTTATCCGATTTCGTTAGAAATGTGCACATGCATAGATTAAAACAAACAGAAAAATGATGCATTTGTATGTGTTTTTTTTTTTTTTAATATATATATATATATAAAAATAACCCTTCTTTCCCTTTGCTTCCCCTTAACTTTTGCAAATGTTCTTTATACAAAGCTACAGCATTTATCCAATTTCGATGGAAATTTGCAAATGTGTACTTTATAATAAACAGAAAAATACTATACATATTTGGTTTGTTAAAGCGCAATCCTTTCCCCTCTTACCCCCTTCCATCTTAATTTATAATGATCTATATTGATTTTTTATCCTATTTCAATGGAACATTCCATACGTACACTTTAAAACAAGGATAAAAATACTGTCTACATTTGGTTAACAAAAAACAACCCTACTCCCCCTTTCCACCCCCTCAATAATTGTCGATATCGTTTGACTGATCTCTTCAAAAGTTAGCACATGTATCTATTTTTCGATGGAGGTTTCATACCACATAAAAAATCTAAAAGCCACACCCTTTCCTCCTTTACACCCCATAATTTTTGTACAAACTCACTCTTTGATCCGATTGCCATGGAACTTTGAATGTATTGTTTAAAACATAAAGAAAAATACACATTAGATTTACGAAAACCCAATCCCTGCCCCTTTTCCACCCCATAATTACTGCAAATGTTCTTTATACAAAGCAATACCTTCTATTTCATTTTGAATTAGGTTTGTACACTTATACTTTAAAACAAACAGAAAAACACTATTTACTTTTGATTTGCCAAAGCCCACCCCACTCCCCATTTACCTCGTTACCTATTAATTTCCAACGTTCTTTATAGAAAACTACTGTTTTTATCCGATTTCTATGGAGCTTTATATACAGACACATTAACACAAGGAGAAAAGTAATTTAATTTAATTGCAATGGAGCACATGCTCCGGTGGCAATTTCCCTACACACCCAAATTCCCCCTATCCTGCACCCACCTACATTTGCCCTCTACAAATTTTAACTTTAAATTCTTGTAAAGTTTTCGGTATGTTATTCATCATTTCATTGGTAACTCATTCCAATCCCTGACACCCTTACCTAAAAAAGAGAATCTTCCTACACCCTTGTGCCTAAAATCGAGTGCCAGCTTGTGGTCATGGTCATCTTTTCCCTTCCATGAACTACTTTTCATACCTACTGCAATATCTTTCCATGCCTCATCGCCAGTATACGCCCTGTACACTCCCATGACCCTCCTCATCCTCCTCCTGTCTTGCAATGAATCCCATTCCAGCTCCTTTATCATATCCGTCACTGATTGCATTCTGCGATAATTTCCAGAAACAAATCTAACAGCTCTTTTATGCACCCTGTCTAATTCCTGTATTTGATACTCAAAATGTGGGTCCCATACTACACTACCATATTCGAGCAATCGTCTGACCAAAGTTTTGTAACCCAATTCCTTTACTTCTCTCGTGTATCCCCTCATCACTCTCTCCCACAAGTGCAGAATTTTGAAACCTTTTCCTACCACCTGTCCAATGTGTCCTGCCCAGTTAAGCTTGTTATCAAATGTAATGCCAAGATAGTTACATTTCAAGTCTTCAGCAAGCAATTCTTCCCCCCCCCCCCATTATATTCATAATTAACCTTTTGTGTTTTATTTGTGTATCTAATTAGCTGAGTCTTCTTTGCATTTGTCATCATCCCATGTTTACCAACCCAACTAGATATCCTGTCTAGATCACCCTGCAACTGTTTACAGTCCTTTATACATCATTATGTCAGCTGCAAACAATCTAATTTCAGATAGTAAACAATCAACACAGTTATTCAATAGAATAATGAATAGCAATGGTCCCAATACGCTACCCTTGTCTACGTTTGGTTTAAAAGGACGACTAATCTTTCCCTTTTCCCCAAACCCCTTAATTTTTGCAACTGTTTCTTATAATACTTACAGTTATGTACTTTATGGAAGAAACTTTGCATACGAATATTTTAAAACAAACAGAAAATTAGGTCTCTATTTAATTTGCAAGGATGCAAATGCCCCCACCACAGCGCCCGGGCTGCCTCGCCCGCCTCGCCCGCTGACCAAGACGCTGACAGAGCTGGTGGCCAAACACGACGCAAATGCAGAAGCAGGGCGGAGGGCGGCAAAAGCTGCCCAAAGCGCCCAGTGACGTCACGGTTAAAATCGTGGCGTCACAAACCTCAATTGATCGATCGTTCGTTCTATGTATGTATGTATGTATGTCTTCTTTGCGCTGCTAAAGGTCGGGCCACACTAGACCGCACCGTCACTCGGCCGTGTGTCGGCTCGCCCCCCTCGCGTCCACACTGGTCCGTAGCACGGCCGTGTGATGGACGGGTTCCTACTCGGTATCCTTTAGGTCGGGCCACACTAGACCGCACCGAGCCCGCACCGTCACTCGGCCGTGTGTCGGCTCGCCCCCCTCGCGTCCACACTGGTCCGTAGCACGGCCGTGTGATGGACGGGTTCCTACTCGGTATCCTTTAGGTCGGGCCACACTAGACCGCACCGAGCCCGCACCGTCACTCGGCCGTGTGTCGGCTCGCCCCCCTCGCGTCCACACTGGTCCGTAGCACGGCCGTGTGATGGACGGGTTCCTACTCGGTATCCTTTAGGTCGGGCCACACTAGACCGCACCGAGCCCGCACCGTCACTCGGCCGTGTGTCGGCTCGCCCCCCTCGCGTCCACACTGGTCCGTAGCACGGCCGTGTGATGGACGGGTTCCTACTCGGTATCCTTTAGGTCGGGCCACACTAGACCGCACCGAGCCCGCACCGTCACTCGGCCGTGTGTCGGCTCGCCCCCCTCGCGTCCACACTGGTCCGTAGCACGGCCGTGTGATGGACGGGTTCCTACTCGGTATCCTTTAGGTCGGGCCACACTAGACCGCACCGAGCCCGCACCGTCACTCGGCCGTGTGTCGGCTCGCCCCCCTCGCGTCCACACTGGTCCGTAGCACGGCCGTGTGATGGACGGGTTCCTACTCGGTATCCTTTAGGTCGGGCCACACTAGACCGCACCGAGCCCGCACCGTCACTCGGCCAGTGTGTCGGCTCGCCCCCCTCGCGTCCACACTGGACCGTAGCACGGCCGTGTGACGGACGGGTTGCTTCGCGGCCTTCAGTCTCCGTTAACTTATACACTTGGCTGTTTTACGGAATTAATGTTAAAAAATTACCTTAAGAGTGATTTGTGGATTGTAGCTGCGGCTACCAACCGTACATTATTATAGAGTACTGTACTTTATAATCTACGAACGTAAAAAAGTATGTTAATTTTTTTAAAATTATTTTTTATTTTTTTGCCAGACCCCAGTTATAACCTCACTGTTTGATCTCAAATGCACAAAAATAGAATCCCATCGCTATTTTAAATAATGATCGTCACACTGTACTGAACTGAAATATTCTCGTGCATCTCTACATAGTCACAAAGAAATGTCAAGCGTCTCTCACTTCACATTTAACATTTTTATTTTGTCTGAGGCTACTTTCGATTCACTCAATATTTTTTTTAACAAAAAAGAATAAGATTATTATACATTTTAATTTAAATACATAATGCAAAGATTTTATAAATTAATAATAGTTTCATGTGATCTAAAAATTCAAGTCACAGAGTTTCTTATCGGCCGCGCAGTACACCTCTATTGTTCTCACTTAATTTGTAAAGGAGACCTACAGATTAACAAGAAATTCGAACAACGGAGCGTCCTAGCATCTTAGCATTAACAAATCAAAGCTTTGCCAGAGGTGAGTTTTAAGACCCATAAATATTACAGCTGAGACAGGGATTTGAACCAGGGACTTTTAGTTCCCCAATCGTACGCCGCAACGTTAGAAGACAAATCTGGATGTAATCAAAAATTATTATTCAAACATAATAAAATAAACGAACTTTTATTCTATATAATTTATTTTACTATTCCAAAACACAAATGTACTTTTATTTGATTGAATACATATTTTCCAGTACTTTAAGATTCAGATGCTTGCGGCGAGTGATTTGGGTACGGAAGGTCCCCGGTTCAAAATCCGGATCTCGGATGAAATTTTTAGAGACCTTAAAATCGACTTTCACCACTGGCAAAGATTTGATTTGTTAATGCGATCATGCAAGGGCTATACCTGCATTTTACGAATATCTGATGAACCTGAAGTGAGGCTGAAAAAAAAAGGACACACTTCTAAAGCAATGAGTAACGTTAAAACAATATTTAGTAGTAAAGGACCGAAAATTTCCGAACTCTTTCTATACAGTTCTCCATATCGATCAGCCCGACAGCAGACCGACACCGGGCCGCACCGTCAAAATATAAACCAAATTTATCCGGGCCAATACACGGCCGAGTGTCGGCCGACACGCCGTGTCGTTTGAACTCACTTCAATCCAGTGAGCGACAACAGTAAGAAAAGTGACGGTGCGGTGCGGCTCGGGTGCGGTGCGGTCTAGTGTGGCCCGACTTTAAGCCCTTCATCAGATTACAGTGAAACTCTCGTGAGTTGTCGAGTGTGTGATGGTGAAGGTTGGTAACTAATAAAATTTAAAAAAAACCTCCCTCCCCCTTAACACCCCTTAATTTAAACAAACCCACAGATATAATCAGATTTCCACCAAAATTTGCACCCGTATACATTTTTTTGAAAATTAAAAATATTTCCTACATTGGGTTTCCAAAATCACAATCGCTCATCCCCATCACATCCCCCTAATTTAAACAAACCAACATATGTTATTCGGTTTCTATGAAAATTTGCACACTTATAATGTAAAACAAATAGAAGATTACTGCCTATTTGTGGAAAACGGAACCCCTCTTCCCCATTACATCCCCCTAATTTAACAGTCACATATCTTATCCGATTTTGATGAAAATTTGGATACCTATACATGAAAACAAACAGAAAAATACTGCCCATATAGTTTCCAAAAAAGCAACCCCTCTCCCCCTTTACATCCCCTTAATTATTGGCAATATTCTTTATACAAAGTTACAGTTTCTATGAGATTTTGAACGAAGTTTAGACACATATACTTTAAAACAAATAGAAAAATACTGTTTACATTTGGTTTGTCAAAGCCCAACCCCTTTCCCCCTTTAGCGGCTTTCCTCTTAATTTACAGTCATCTTTACAGAAACCCACAGTTTTAATCCGATTTCGATGGATCTTTGCATATGTATAATTTAAAATGGAATTAGATTTAATTGTAGTCTAGGCTGTATTGATTGCGATCAGTGTGGAACAACTTTCGTTCATACGACGTGATGATTTAAGTAACAGGACAGCCATGAAAACAAATTAAATTATTTATTTAGAAAAATATTTAATTCATGCCGTCTGCTTTAAAGTAAGGGCCGGTTATAATAACAATCAAATCAAATTAAAGGTTTTATCTAAGGCCAAAGATTTTAACGAATACTTTTAGATCAAATAAATATTAGCAACTAATAATTATTTTGTCGATTTACATGGAATATGTACTTTTCTTTCAGTGTTCTTACAATTAATTTATTTACTGGTGCTTAGCCAGATAGAACTCTTATTAAATAACGTGCATAACCTAGAACAACATCTCTGGTCGTAAGTTGTGCAACAAAGCGTGATGATATTGCGTGATGTCATAGTATGACGTCAACGCGTGGCAGAATGTAACCAAATAAGCGTTTTATAACAATAGATACTTACAGTACGGGTATTTAAAAAATCAATTTCGTCCTTCATTGTTCGAAAATACGCGTCAAAACGTCTGAAATGATATCGTAATTGAGAAATTAATCGATTAAATTCTTCCAAATACTTTCTCTTTATATTGGTGATGGCTAGAGTTTTTTACTTTTCCTAGTTCAAAGTTACAATAAAGGCCGCAGTTTCCAGTGAAGCCATTGCTAAGGGTTATTTGAGCTAGCAAATAGAAACTTAGAAAAGCTGTACAAAAATGCATAGATTACAACTACGTAGTCAACAAAATGCAGTGTCCCAGGACAGTAATTTTGAGAATGATATCGCGGCTAAAAGGATATCAGGACAGCTCGCGAGGTCACGTGACGTGGCGGCACTGTGGTTTCACTGACGTCGTATGTTCTGTTATCCTCACGAATCGCTATAAGCTGAGGTATTTCCAGTGCTCTAGTATGCATTAAATCTCCAGATTTAACTTAAATATTATCAGCGGGAGCCGCGCAATGGCTTCTCCTGACAGGGCCGGCGCTAGGATTCTCGGGCCCCGGATAAGCGATCTTAGGCCCTCTCCACTCCTCCCCGAAAATATCTTTACTTTAGGGGGCATCCATAAATTACGTGAGGTATTTTTCCGGATTTCCAGACCCCCCTCCAAAACCTCACGTGAGATTTCCGTACACCCCCCCTTGGTGATATTTCACCGGACCCCCCCCCCCCTATTTCACCTCATGTAATTTATGGATGCCCCCTTACACTTTGTTTTTTTAAAATTCAGAAAAATTTAATACAAAAATGTTCAAAATTACTGGTGCAGATTTTAAAATTTGTGTTTGATTTTTATTTATTGAGGCATCCAGGCCGGCGGGCCCCCCTTTGGTGGCCCGGGCCCCGGGTACTTTTGTCCCGCTTACCCGCCCCTAACGCCGGCCATGTGTCCTGCTGTCTGTGCTGATATCGTCAGCACCAGCCTCTTCCTGGTTCCCTGGTAGTGTCCAGATTATCTGCTTCTTATTACCTGATCCGCTGATTCTGTTTAAGTGGTAAACCTTCTGTCCCGATACCTGCTCACTACCTGGGCGTGACATTACCTGATTGTTTCATCAGACTAGTTGTTTTCTTTATATTTACACGTTATTCATTACTTCCTCGTCCTGGCTGTGTGCTCACCAGTTCTGCTCCTTATTTTCTTTACGCAGTCCTATAAATTTACTACTCATCGTTCCGTGTTCTGCTCATACTATTTTTTAAGACGAGTGTTCAGCTTCTACTTTGCCGCTACTTATTTCTTGTCTATTTGTTCGCAGTGTGCTCAACTGCCTTCCTACTTTCCCACTCTCCTCTGTTCTCTTCCTTCCAGTCCCTTCAACCTTCTCACCTCACTATAATATTCTGTTATTCTCTTTATGTTTTTTAACTAAGGTTTCTTCCTGCTTTACTGCTATCTGCTTGAACTGATACTGTTCGGGTAAATGACTGTGAAAAACTGCCGAACAATATTGCAGCAATATTGTTTCCAATTGGTGTATGTGCACGGGAGAAGTCGCTACTAACTATTACCAACAGACGTTATGAGAGAACGCGAAACTTTGTGACAAATAAAAAATATGACAGCAGAGGCGAAACACATAAATTTCCGGTACATACACCATCAGGAAATAAACATTAGGACAGTAACACAGAAGCCGCCACCTCTCACTGTATTAAGAGAAACGTGCCGTGCCATCTGTGAATGATTTTCTAAATGAAATTTTGTCGTTTCAACTCTATAATATTATCTCAAAATTCAAAATTAACGTAAAGGAAACCTACATAAATAATGATTTACGATAAATTAAATTTCTAGGCGTATGCTAGCAAAGTATGAATTAATCAGTACTGACACCAGTGACATTATTCCTGTTTTTAGAGTATGATTTGCGCTGATGTCACTTTGTTGTCTGTTGGCCAGGTTTGCAGTGGACGAGATGGCTGAGCTGGTGGTGAGTGCTATCGCGATGAAGGCAGTGGTCTCCAGACCTATCCAGCTGTTTCCTGACGTACTGGAGAAGCTGCTGGAGGCAGGTGCCGTCAGCCGCAGCGAGCTGGAGGTTATAAAGCGCGAACTGGACTCTCCAGATACTGGTCGCCACGTGATGCATGAACTGTGTCGGGCGGGACACCTGCAGCTGCTGCGGATGGCGCTGCGGCACCGGCCAGGACTGGCCAGGGAGCCAGTCGACGACGCGTCGTCGACGCCGCTGCACGTGGCCTCGAGGCACGGCCAGCCCGCCGCCGTGCGGATGCTGCTGGACGCGGGTGCGGACTTGGAGGCGGCGAGAGAGAGTGACGGGAGGACTGCGCTGCACGAGGCGGCGGCGTGTGGAGGCGGCGGCGGGCCCGTCGTGGCGGGAGTGCTGCTGAGGGCCGGGGCCCAGGCGGAGTGCAGGGACACAGAGGGCAGGACGCCGCTACAGCTGGCGGCGGCGGCGGGACACGCGGCCACAGCGCAGCTACTGTGCTCGGCGGGGGCGGGCACCACTGCGGGGGACATGAGGCCGCTGCTGCTGGCGGCGGACACGGGCAGCGTGCGCACAGTCAGGGCGCTGCTGGGGGCGGGCGCTGGGGGTGGCAAAGACCAGCGGGGGCGGACTGCGCTGCTGTGGGCGGCGGAGCAGGGCAGGAGTAGAGCCGTCGCCACGCTGGCGGCGGCGGGGGCGGACGTCAACGAGAGAGATGAATTCAAGAACACGCCGCTGCACTGGGCGGCGCGCGCGGTGACGAGGAGACGGTGAGAGCGCTGCTGGCGGCCGGCGCGGACTCCACTGCCAGAACCAACACGTGGGGAGCCACTGCGCTGCACGCGGCGGCACGGGCAGGCCGTGTGGCCGTGGTGCGGCTGCTGCTGGAGACCACAGACGTCAACGTGAGGACCAATGATGGCAGCACGCCGCTGCACTGCGCAGCCCTGTGTGGCCACTCCGCCGTGGTGAGAGCGCTGCTGGAGGCCGGGGCGGACAGGACGGCGAGGGACAAGTGGGGACTGACGGCGCACGACCTGAGCAGCGGAGAGCTGAGGCAGCTGCTCAAGTAGTTCCAGTGCGTCCTCTAACAGACACTGCGAATTAAACGAGTAGTAAATATGCGGTATTGTGTTTATAGCTGATACATCTCTTTAGACCATACACTCATTCAACACCAGGCAATAAAAACATCTGTACTCTCTCTACAACAAATATGTTTAATTTCTGACATCACAAAAATAAAAACAATAACTATGCAGCAGAATTAACACTCCATGGCCGAATTCCATCCTTTTCCTATCACCTCGATGTCGGACAGATTCAATTCTCTTACCAAAAAAGAAAGAAAAGCAATCCAAATCTGTAAACATATTTTTTTTAAATTAATGCAAAAAATACCAGAGCTATGACTTAATTTTCCTCTTTTATTCTGTAATTTTTGATACTGTAGCTTTATGTTTATAGAAGCTTATTACTGTTTTCTATATATCTTATTTGACTGCATTTCAAATCCAAGATGGCATAGTGATAGACTGATAGTTTCTTATTGGGTACTGCATACACCTATATTTAGCATCATTTGGTTTAAGTATAAATGTACTATACCGAAAACTAGGAAAATCAGGAGTGAAGTTGACACTTGCCAAACATTATATCAAGACAATGTATATCCTGTCTTAGCCACCGGGGTGTATAATCGCAATTCAAACACCACGGATCTTGTATATTTTATTGTCCTGCCTGTATTTCGGAAACAAATGAAAAACATGCTAGATATGCCTCTCGTCATTAGGTGTGAACAACTGTTGGTTACTATCATTACAAAAAGAAAAAAAAAAAGAAAAAAAATAGGAAACAGGAAACAGGAGTCTACCAAAATTCACTACTTCATCCTAGCCAAGCGGATAATTAAACCATTAACAAATGTCCTCAAATGCCCATTCGCAAGTGCGTTGAATTTTCACCTATCGTCAAATTGTCTATACATGAATTTTTCCTGCAGACGTAATTGCGCAATGACTGACGGAGAACAATAACCGCCACATACGTGCTTCATAGTACAGTACTAAGGCAAACGAGACGCATACTCTACCGAACATAATGTGAGAAAGAGAGAAAGAATTTCATTTATCTTTTTAAAAAGCATTTAGCTTCTTTATTTTTAAATCAATACGTGGAATGTTGCTATGTCTGTATATAACTCCTAACTCCTTAGCGATGTTTTTCAGTAAAGGAATTAAAATTCTTTTGTCTATTTTTTTTTTTTTTTTTTTTTTATGGGCAAAAGTTGGGTATCAACAAAAAATTATGTCTGTGTTGTGAACAATTGACATATTCATGCGAATCTCTGTTAGTAGGCTATATCCAAGATATTTCTGATTAAATGGACAGGGGAGGTCAAGTTGATAGTGTAGCACTAGAGCCTTCAAATGCCTTTGACAGAGTGAGCCATAAAATGGTACTAGATAAGGTAAAAACTATTGCAGTTGATAGATAGATAGATATGTTCACTTTGATCCGATGTGAGAATATTCTCGGGGATGTGGAACAGTACATACACTTATTAGTAATGTCAATATTACTATATAATTGATAACATTATTATGTATTGACAACAAGTTAGTTATGACCCATTAGTATAACCAATATTTCCTGTAATCTACAAATACAATCCCGAGTTAATTAATACTTATTATGTGGAACAGTGCATACACTTGTTACCAGCATCTAACAACCAGTTATTTTCTTACCAACCAGTTACCACAACTCATGAGGAGTCAATTACTTAAAAACCTGTTGGTATCATAATTTTTAACAGCAGTTTATGAGTGCATGCTATCCCATGTTAGCTACTATATATGAGAGAAATTTTGTAAGCAGTGTAATTACTTCATTTGTCAAAAGTTTCAACTGAAAGAAAAACCATATATCATTTTAGTAATTGTGGACAACTTTGTCACCTTCCCCTTCCATACACCATATATACTATTTTATCAGTCATTCTTAGTTACCAAATTCCAAGAAGAAAATTCTTTCACAGAGTAAAATGGATTCTGAAGTAGAAACTCTTTCAGTTTGGACTTAAAGTAGTTGGGTTTTTGTAGATAACATTTAATTTCTGTTGGTAAGACATTGAATAAGGAAGCTCCAGTAAATGTTAGCCCTTTCTGTAGAATTGACAGTGATTAGTAATCCTTGTGAATATTATATTTATTCCTAGTATTATGGCTATGTATGTCAGCATTAAGATTGAAGTGTTCAGGATTTTCCACTATAAATGATAGTACGGAGTATACATACTGTGTTGGCATTATTAGTACACCCAGGTTTTTAAATAGATTTCTGCATGACGATTTCTGCATGATGATTGTGTTAATAGCTTACTGTCAGAAGTTAGATTGTTTGCAGATTACATTATGTTATACGAGGGTCGTCCAAAAAGTAAGTTCCGTTCTATTTCTGTCAGCGGCAGTTCCGAGCATGCGCGGCAGTAACTTTTGACGAGTTTAGACGCAGCCGCCGGTTTTCCCCTGAGCGCTGTTGACGAGATAACTCGCACCCGCCTGCCGCTACCTGAGTGCTGATGACGCATATAGACACGCCGCTACCTGAGTCGTACAGCGGACTTCACGACCCATTTCTTAATAGCCTATCGCAGTTCTCGTCGCTAGCTTGTCGTCTGTTGTCATAAAGTGTAAAAGGAACTCCTAAATTTACAGTTCATGAATTTAATGTGCTAACAAAAGACGGACAATTCACAGCTTTCAAATGTTGGAAAATCTGTTGAGTACTTATGTGGAACATATTTCATCAAAGAAACAAAATTACATATAATCGGGTAATTACAAAGCGCAACAAATATTCAGTCGCGGCCCTGGCAGTGTAGGGGATAGCACGCTGGCCTCGCATTGTAAGGGCCGCCGGTTTGAGTCCGGCCGCGGGCATGGGTGGTTTTAATTAAGTTTTGTGTTCGTCTTGTGCTGTCCTTACCGTAGTGTTTACAATATCATGATTAATGTCTGATACAATAGTTGGTACAAAAACAAGTTCGAGCTGGCTAAATGGTCGCAAAGACCGAAGGCCATATATATATTAAAATAAAATAATAATAAATAAAAATATTCAGTCAACATCGAGATATTTTGAGAATCTACATCTACACAGATATTCCGCAAGGCAAATTTCGGTGTGTAGCGGAGGCTGCTTGTACAATTATCATTTTTCATGTCTCTTTTTACATTCGTGAATATTGCGAGGAAAAAATGGATTCCTTTAACACTCTATATGAGGTCGAATATCTCTAATTTAACAGTCGTGGTCTTAACATGGTATGTAAGTGTGGAAGTAAAATATTTTTAGCATCATCTTCGAATCTATGCTCTTTGAATTTCAACAATAACACTCTGCATGATTTATAGAGCCGTTATGTTACTGTAGATGGTGCGCCAGGACACAATCTTCTGGGTTGTCTGCTGTCCCAGAGTGTGTGGAAGTTCTTGCAATTGGTTACATCTCCTTCCAGATCTTCTAGTGTTGTCTTCTCGGTGGCTGTGGCATTGTTGGATGTGTCACTTCCTGGTAGGCTGCATAATTTGCTATGACCTGAGTCATTAGCAGGTGCTGTTGCTGCAGTAGCGCCATCATGGAGTCAAGCTGGCGTCTACTGTCGGTGTTCAGTGAGGCACGTTGGTTGTGCTGCTGCCGCAGGATGGGTTGTTGCTGCAAAGGTCTAGGTTGGTGCCGGTGTTGAGGATCGATGAGCGGCTTGCGTTGAGTGGTCGTCGACTTATCAACACGTAGGTTTCTCTTCGTTGGGCATCCACTGTAGCAGGCTGGGTGGTTGCTCATACAGTTGCAGCATGTATGCTTTCCATCTCTTGGAATATTGCAATTTATGGTTGAGAATTTCCGTGAAACTATTGCGCGTACTAAACGAACCAGTGACGAAACGAGCCGCTTTTCTTTGAATTTTCTCTTTCTATCAACCCAATCTGAGATGGATTCTCGATATAAGAACAGAATTTAAAAATTGGTGTAACAACGGTTTTATAAGCTGTAGCCATCGTGTATGAATTACATTTCCAGTGGCGGATCCAGGGGGGGGGGCTAGGGGGCGAAAGCCCCCCTTTTTTTTGCTCTACTGTTTTTATAAGGGGGGCATTCTGGAAAAATGTGAGATTTCTCTCCTCGCCCGAGTCAAGCCCTCCCCCCAAGCCAAATCGTAGCCCCCTCCCCCCACAAAAACAAAATCCTGGATCCGCCACTGTACATTTCCTTAACGAAGTAAAGTGAAATTGTTCTTGCCGTTGCTGCAACTAAATTCCGATGTTATAATGCGATATGAAAGATGAACTGTATATCTCTTTCTTCTATAGACGAAGGAATACGACGTTTTGAACAACAAAATCCATGTACACCAATATTTAAGCTATGGGATATTTCATTCATTCATGAGTTAGTATAGTAAGAAACCCATAGAAAATAGTTGTTATAAGCGGGTGTGCAAGAAAGAACAGTAAACTATTGAAGAAAATTTTAGAATCACGACGCTTTCAGCATAAGCTGCAAAAATCGAGTGAAAACTTCAAGCAAGATATAATTATTAGTGACGAAAAATAGTATTAACGATTCAGTTTGATTCTGCAGTTATTAATCTACAGAGAAACTATGTAGTGAGAGCATTTATTGTGTATCGCCGTGAGAGGTCACGCCAGGAATATTCAGCACTGGGCGGGTGGGACAGCGCGGGCCGCTCCGTTCCCAGGAATAATCACTTAGCACAGGTAGCAGGCCTCAGCAGTCAAAGGGTTCATAATTCTTGTAGGAAGCTACAGTGTGTTTTAATATCAGTTAATCCATTTCTGGTATAGCAAATTTTGTAAACAAATCGCAGTGTTTAATTATTTAATTTAATTACAATGGAATCCACGCTACAGCAACAAGTTTCCTACGCATCCATTCACATATTTTCCCCTTCCTGTTTTTTTTTTCATTTTAAATTCTTTGAGTGTACTTTCATAACCTGCCTACTTTTCCTTTTATCAATATAAGTTAAATTATTTCGCCATTTTAGGTAAGTTATTCAGAACATTTCTTGGTGGTGAGACTACAACATAGTCTATGTTCAAATCGTGGGTGACACATTCACGAACACAGTTTATAATGAGTCATGAATTCAGTTACCAGTTACATCAGCAACTAAATATTCCAAAATTCTTATAATAGCAGATATCTTTATGTCATTTAATTATAGTGCACACACACACAGAGTATAACCAATAATCAAAGATAATATAAATAAACTTTTAATTAAAATAACTGAATTATTATATAATTAAATATTTAAATCATTACATCAAATGAATAAATTAATTTTTATAGATATTTAGCTCAAACTAAGCAAAATGAAAAGAAATAAAACCACTTGTATTAAGGCTGAGCATCATTTAATATTATCTGAGGAAACTGACTTAAATTGTAAATTCAATAATTTCAGCAATATAAATTTCAATTACATGAAATCCAGCAGATTATTGATAGCATAAATAAAATATTGTATTTTTAAGAATATAATTCTTTTTATACAATTTGTCATAAAATTAACATAGTTCTAATTTACTAAGTAAATAGTTTTCAAAGATATTTCAGCCAAATTTTCCATCACCTTGATGTATTCTTTAAAGCACCAAACATTATAAGATAGGATACATAAATCACAGCAAAATTAAAAATGGAATTTCTGCTATAGACATGCATTTTACCATATAATATTACAACACCCCATTGGAAAGGAAAGGGTGGTGTGCTAGACTGCTCAAACTGTCAACTGATTGGCCTACTTTACCACACAATGAAGATTTTTGTGTGCATTCGGGATGCAAGCCTTCCAAGCATAGTTATTACTGTCCCAAATCAGTGTGGTTTCATGACACGCACAGGGATGAGTGACACTATTCATGCCACACATCTTTTGATGGAAAGACATCTTGAAAAGAGAAAAGCACAACACATAGCTTTTTTAGATCTCAAAAAGGCTTTCTATAGGGTACCTAGAGAGCTGTTCTGTTACTCATTAAGATGGCATGGGGTACCAGAGGTAAACATTAAATGGATCCAGCTTCTACATTGTATTGTCACCAGTTATGTTTAATGTGCTGTAGGAAGTTCTGAGTCTTTTTCCCATCATTGCTCATCTGGGGTCAGGTTTGTCCCCACACCTTTTTATCCTCTGCGATGGTACTATGCAGCAACACGACCTCATTGGCAAGAGCAGCACTCGAGATAAGACTGGAGCGCCAAAGACCACGAGGGAGCCCCTAAAAACACTGGCTGCATACCTTATGGGAGGACATGCATGTAGTCAATGTCTCTCCTTAAGTTGCACAAGATCAACACAAAGAAATCCAGAAAAGCAGAAAGCAGACCCTCCAATGTCGGGTTAATGCTGAGAAGAAGAGAAATGGATTTTATCATAATTTACAGGGCTAGGGGACACCATAAACAATTTTTATAAATTTTTTACAACTTCAAAGCCACTAACATATATATATATATTATATATATATTATTATTATTATTATATATATATATATAGTACCTGGGTGACCGATCTTTGCTCGGTATCTTTCGATTTCTGTTCAGTATCCAAGATTTCGAGTAAAGTTTGATTAAAGTATAAGGCTTGAAGGCTTCCTAGGCGTTTTGAGGTGCACAGTTAACCAAAGAGAAGTTTAACTAACATCAGTAGGCTTACTGGTACCTGAACCTTCTACGTAATGAGGTTAGAGCCGTTTTCGAGAAACCAAATACAAAAGTTGCTCCTTTTTTTTTTTTTTTTTTTTTTTAAAAAAAAAAAAAAAAAAAAAAATATCGTGTTAAAAACTTGAAAATCAAAACGTTATCTACATGTGAAATTTCATCCAAATCGCTAGATCCATTTGCGAGACGGCCTCACAAATTGCTTTAAAAAAAAAAAATATTTCTATTAATATGTTAAACAGAAATTTTAATGCCAGTTTGGTATTAATTAATTTGTGGTAATTCAAAGGATTCTACGATAACCCTTGATGATGGATTCTTATGTAACTCGACGAGAAAAATTGAAGGTAAAAAATATATCTTTTTAAATATTTCGCTTAGTTCTCGAGATATCGTATCTCAAAATTGACGTGGTTGGTTGAAATGCGACCTGAACCAGAAGACAAATTTCGCCATAGCCAAGTTTGATGAATTCGTATGAAACTCGTCGAGACAAATCGAAAATAAGGAATTTATTTTTCTGATATCTCACTTAGTTCTGGGGATATTATATCTCAAAAGTGAAGAGGTTAGGATTAGATCCGTCCTGGACCAGAAAAAATCCACCAAAAGCACTATGTCTATATGGTGGAAATGTACTTTCAATGTTTTATTTTGTACCTAGTGGTTTTTGTTAGGTTGAAATACGGCCTGGACCAAAAGAAACGTCGCCAAAAGCACAAGGAACTATACCTATAACTGATTTTTGACATGCTATATCTCGAAAACCAAGAAAATTTATTATTTATTTTCGATATTTTTCATCGAGTACTATGAGAATTCATCATCAGGTTGTGACGTCAATAGAACATCATCTGTGCTATATTTATTCACTCCGATAAAACTATGCTCATACCTCGCTTCCCATAAGAAGTAACCATCGTTATAAACAATAAAGCACAAGGTCTGACGATTCAAAAGGCAAGATTCTATTTATCAGAACCCGTTTTTTCGTATGTGCACTCGCATGCGGCTTTTCAGGATTTTGTAGATGTATTAATATTTAATTATGCACTTTATTATCAAACTCTACTCGAAATCTTGTATATTGAACAGAAATCGAAAGATGATTTATAATTAAGGTGGTAGTATTTAATGGCTAACTAACAACCACTATTTATAGTCAAAAAGTAAACGATGATTACTTTATAACTGGTACCGGTAATATTAATTTCAAAGAAGTTTCTGTAAAGTTATCACCTCTGATAAAACCATTGATAAATTTTTAATTATCTTTCTTTTTAAATGTTTTACAATTGAACTTGAAGTGCTAATATTTCCACGGGTCAGCCAGTATACAAGAACTGTTCGTTTACTTATTCTTTGGAATCAAAGAAACTCTATTTGTAGGCTTTCTGGTACCTGAATTGTCTACGAGATGGCACTAGTGCCGTTTTCGATATACGGAGTGACAAAATTGTTCATATTTTGTAAACTCGCTTTTTAGTAGGGAAGACAACTATTCAGGTAATCTTAAAAGTCAAAACATTATCTAAATACCAAATTTCATCCAAATCGTCACAGCCGTTTCCGAAATCCGAAATATATATATATATACAAGAATTGCTCGTTTAAAGATATAAGATATATATATATATATATAAAATAAATAGCAATTTTTCAAGCTTATGGCATCTCATTGATTTTTTATAAGACCGATAGGATTTTCTGCAATGTCCACAACTATATGATTATTTAGCCACATAGATAATATTATGCCCTATAGTATTTTTAGCTTATAAAATATCACTTTACCTGACCCCTTAAAGTTATTTCCATAATTTTACAAGCATAACACTCCTCACCACTATAACTTTATATGAAATTTTTGGGTAGTTGGCCACTTACAAAATTTTCCTCAACCTACACAAATGTGAAGCACGTTACTTACATACAAATTTTTGCATGTTACAAATCAAAAGCTACAAAGGATAAGGCTTCAAACCACTATGAATGCTTTTATGTTATATTAGGTAACTACAGTTCATTAATAATTCTCTAGAATGTTTAGAAGCCTAAGGCTGCCAGTTGTTATGGATTCTTTTATGTTTTATCAAATTACATGATGGTGTAAACAATTTTAAATTAAACTAAGTATGCCCACCTATATGAGCTCTTTTATGTATTTTGAACTTAAAAGACTCCTAAAACAATTTTCCACAAAGTTCACAAGTATAAGATTGTTAGTATGAACTATATTATTTGCTTTTGAGGTGGCCAAACAGTGTAAATGATTTTCCATAAACTTAAGGCCGCTCACCTGTATGAATTCTTTTATATTTTGTGAGTTTACTATTAACAGAATAACATTTTCCACAAATTTCATCATGCACCTGTATGAATTCTTTGATGATTTGTAAGGCTCCAATTATCAGATAAACATTTTCCACAAAACCTCACACACATAACGAAGCTTACCTGTATGAATTCTTTTATGTATTACAAGGTCACCAGATTGAGTATACGTTTTTCCACAAACTTCACAAACATAAGGTCGCTCACCTGTATATATCCTTCTATATACTACAAAGTAACAATACTGCATAAACGATTTTCCACAAACTTTGCAAGTATAAGACCGCTCTAATGTATAACTTCTTTTATGTTTTATAAATTTACCAAACTCTTTAAACCTTTTACCACAAACATCACAAGCATAAGGTTGGTCTATCTTATGGATTCTTTTATTAGTTATTAGAATGTCATAATTCATAAAAGGCTCTCCACACATTCCAGAAGTGTAAGGCTGCTGCAGATCATGAGCAGGAATGACTTGATGCAGTGGCGGCTCTAGATGTAGTGCCACTGTGACATGTCACTACCTCTAATCATAAATAAATAAATGAATTGAAAGAAAAATAAATATTTATAAACGCGGCATTCTCTACTCTACAGCTGGGGAGAGTAATGAACTCCATCTGTTGGCAACATCAGTGAACTGTTTCGCTGTCGTGGAGACAATTCTTGGTTGACACAGATCGCGCATGCGCTCTAGCGTTTTCTTGAAAATATTCAAGGTCGGGGGGTTCGCTTTGTTAATGGGGAATGGAGACAACTTCGTTCTGTCACACGCTACAGCTCCATAAAGTTAGTAATACTGCCGGCAGAGTGCAGCAGCTGCCATTTTGTAGCATTCAACTAAATATCCACTGGAACAGTGCTTCAGCCTGTTCGCTGATTACTGGTGGTCCACGAACATAGTTCAGGAGTTCCACAGGCATAATATCATAAATTCTGGTACCATATTCGTACTGTATAAGGCTGTATGCCCAACATTTACAAGCGTTGAATATTTCAATGACCCGACAAAAATATGGTATTTCCAGGATGAGATAGAACAGCACTGTTTCTACAACAGTCTATTCACTTCCATGTGGCGTCTAGAGATTAAGTAAATGACGGTTTATTAAGGGTTTTAAGTGGGTATGAGGAACCGCGGTAGTTGATAAGATTGGTAACGCGAGTGGTGAAGTAAATAAAAATAAAAGGCATACGGTCTAGCGTCTTTTATTTTGTTTTATGTATGTAGCCAGGTATATAGTGTAGCGCCCATCCTGTAGTAACATTATTATTTATCTGGTTTGGTCTGATTAACATGTAATTAACTTTTAATAGTTCACATCCAGTTTTATATCTGAGTTTCCATAAGATTCAAAACGTGGTTTTAGATTTATTATGTTATAATGGTCCATTTTAATAACATCAAAATAAAATTAGGCCCAGGGTGGAAGACATTAAAAAAGACAGAGGAAAAATTGCGGAGGTGATTGGCGACGGAGGAAGGAAACTCAGAAGAGGAAAATGAAGTTGCACAATCGTCGTCCATAGTCGGCTGAAACGAAAAGGAGAGGAAAAAAAAAAAAAAAAAAGAAAACTAGGCCTGTGTGAGTTAGTGGCCTACAGCATTAATTTTGAAAATTTACTGGTCCTCGGGTTGAAAAAGGTTTGGATACGCTGCCCTAGAAGCTTTGTCAATGCCAGCAGGCAATATTGTTTTTTTTTTTCTTAGATTCTCTGAAAGAGAATTACATAAGTTTATGAATGCACGTAACAGGAAACGATTCTCAAGAGAAATGTGTTCCACTGCCGTCGTGGTCATCGAAGGCAGTGCCGGATAAGAAAGTACGGGGTCCTAAGCACTCTCAAAAATTTTGATTCCCTCTGTTTTTTAAATTAATTATATGTATTTTATAAGTTCAAAGAAAAGGTTTTGTAGATGACTAATGGAATTTATCATATTTTTATTCAATTAACAAACGAATTTTACAATTTATCATATTTTGAAAATTACTTTTATTTATCGTACACTACTATGAAAAAAAAAATTAATTTCCATGCTTTTCGTATAATTTTGATTGTTTTATTCTGGATGATTTTATTTTTTATTATTTTTATTTAGTGAAAAAAGTGAACTTTTAGATAGCCTTGAAAATCAGGGGCTCCAGGCTACTGCCTAGTCGTGCCTAGTCCTACCTTTTGGGTAATCCAACACTGCTGGTAGATCAACTTGTCGGTTTTTGGTTAATCAATAAATGTTTAACGTTTGGTCAATTTTAAAACATTTATCATCGATTCATTTCAAAATCATTTAATTAATCCGGCAGTAATTGCAGGTAATGAGACTTTAACACCTTACAAATCTTTATATAGCGAGATTCTTACTCTGAGCTGTTTTTCACCTTTCACTTCAATGATGATCAGTAAGCCGCGGAAACATTCAATGGCGGATCCAGGGAAGGAGAGGGCTAGGGGGCTTAGGCGCCCACCACCACCAAAAGCACCAAGGTTACCCCCGACGACAAGGAATTTGGGAACCTTTTTTTATGCTGTTCTTATAAGGGCGGCATTCTGGAGTAATGAGCCCCCCAAACCAAATCCTAGCCCCCCCCCCCAATCAAACCAAAATACTGGGTCCGCCACTAGAAACATTTTGTTGTTGTCACTACCTGAGGAAATCACTTCGGCCGCCACTGAGGCCACGTGCGGCGCAGTACTGCGCTGCCCTGCTCTGCGTCTCAATACGCGCTGTTCCGCCACAAAAAGTAGAGACACAGAAACTGTGCTGCGCTGCCTGCGTCGACTGCGCGTCAATGTGCGCCCGGCCTCATAGCTGCATTGTATCTGGCTGCCACGATACAAAACAAAATGAGAAAGTGTTTTGAATTATTAATACAAATGTTTCCCTATAGGAAAATCAACATTAATTCTTAAGGATAAATTAAATCTTATTCAGATAAGAGGAACAAGCCAACACTTTCCATTGCAGATGGCAGAAGAGACACATTGAAAAATAACTCAATAAAACAATACTGTTAAACAAGTCAGCGATTTTATGAATGGCGTTGAAATGTGTGTGGGGCTCTACACGGGCAAACAGCTTAAGTAATGTTGAAGGTCTTGTCTGGAATTATAATCTAGTCATGTTTTACCACTATCATTCTGTGTGCTATGGAAAGTGCAGGTTAAGAAACATGATGCTTCCTGCAGGAATCATGACTCTAATATTCCTCTTGCTCTGCATCAGTATTGTTGCTATCACCAACGTTTCGCCACCCGAACTGTAGCCTTCCTGGGGCCTCATGTATCCGCTACTATTTGCAAATAAGTCTATTTGTTGAACGCATGATAAATGCATAGAAAGTCAGCTTATTAGATTTTTTTTTTTGTTGTTGTTGTCGTGAGTCTTTCGACTGGTTTGATGCAATCCTCCATCCCTTCCTATCCTGTGCTAATCTCTTCATCTCTACATACCCCTTACAACCCACGTCCTCAATTATCTGCTTCATATATTCTAATCTCTGTGTACCTCTACAGTTCTTACCATCGACTGTTCCCTCCACTAACAAATTAACCAATCCAGCATATCTCAAAATATGACCTACCAGCCTGTCTCTTCTTCCTGTAAGCTTCTTCCACAAACTTCTTTTCTCACCCATCATTTCCAGAACTCGTTCATTTCTTACTTTGTCTGTCCACTTAATTTTCAGCATTCTTCTGTAGCACCACATTTCAAATGCTTCAATTTTCCTTCTTTCTGGCATTCCTTAAGTCCATGTTTCGCTACCGTAAAGTGCTGTGCTCCACACATAGAGTTTTAAAAAGTTCTTTCTAATTCCTAGATCAATATTTGAAACTAAAAGGTTTCTCTTTACATGAAGGCTCTTTTTGATAGTGCTATTCTGCTTTTAACATCATTCCTGCTTCGGCCATCTGTTGTAATTTTGCTTCCCAAGTAATAGAACTCACTTGCTTCTCCTATTGCATCCGATCCTATTTTTATATTTAATCTACTGGTATTGGTATCATTTCTCCTACACTTCATCACTTTTGTCTTGCTTTGATTTATATTCAGTCCAAAATCTTCCTTCAGTATTTTGTTCATGCCATTCAGTAACTTCTCAATATCCTCAGCCCTCGCTGCTAACAAGACAATGTCATCAGCAAATCGTAGCATACTGATTTTTTCTCCCTGAAAACTTATGCCACATGGAAATTTTTCTTTGACTTTCTTTACTGCTTCTTCTACATACAAGTTGAATATTAATGGGGATGGCTTATTAGATACAAAAATAAAAAACAAAAGGTTGATTAATTATTATAAGGTAGGGAAAAAATTGCATTCTGAAAACTTTACATATCTTTTATTACATTTGAAAACAGGCACAGGACACATTGGACAGGTCGTAGGGAGGAAAGGTTTCAAAATTCTGCACTTGGAGAAGTGATGAGAGGATGCACGAGAGAAGTAAAGGAATTGGATTACTTAACTTTGGTGAGACCATTGCTCGAATATGGTAGTGTAGTATGGAACCCACATTTTAAGTATCAAATACAGGAGTTGGAGAGGGTGCAAAAAAGGACTGCTACATTTGTTTCTGGAAAATACCGCAGAATGCAATCAGTGACGGATATGATAAAGGAGCTGGAATGGGATTCATTGCAAGACATGAGGAGGGTCATGGGAGTGTACGAGGCGTAGACTTGTGATGAGGCATGGAAAGATATTGGTGTATGAATTGAAGGTAGTGCATGGAAGGAAAAAGGTGACCATGACCACAAGCTGGCACTCGATTTCAGGCACAAGGGTGTGGGAAGATTCTCTTTTATAGGTAATGGGGTCACGAATTGGAATAAGTTAACGAGGGAGGTGATGAATAATTTTTCAAAAACGTTGAAATAATTCAAAATTTAAATTGGTAGATGGCAAATGTTGGTGGGTGCAGGAAAGGGGAAGATGGGTGTGTAGGGAAATTACAACCGGTGCGTGGGCTCAATTGCAATTAAATTAAATTTACAATTTTTGTGGTAGCTCAATATAGTCGTAAATTGGTGTCTAATTGGTGCTCACTATTCTTCAGACTGTATCTCTCATAAAATTTATCATGAGCTGCTCAGCAAAGTTATCCGTCTTTAATGAAGTGAGGCGAAACACTCTGCCTGCTAATGCTGAATGTCTGACATTTATCTCAAATTTTATTACAGGAGGACAAGTTGTTGCTCTCTAGTGCAAATAAATGTTTATGTAGCTCCTGCCATTAGTAAAGTTTTACTGATACTTTATAAGAAGAAAACTTTTATTCATTCTTTTGGATACACTGCTAAATAGTAAATAATTTCTGTATAATTTTAGTTTATAACAAATAATCATTTGGTTTGCAATAACAGCCTGGGTCTGCCATTGTAGGAAACATTTTTTTTTTTTTTTTTTTTTTTGTAAGAGTTTAACGTCCCTTTTTAACAACGTGGTCTTTAGAGACGGGAAAGGATGGGGGCAAGGAATGAGAAGGAATTCGGCCATGGCCTTTTGAAGGAAGCATCCCGGCATTCACCTGGAGTGATTTGGGGAAACCATGGAAAACCCAAATCTGGATGCCCGGACGGGGATTCGAACCGCCGTCCTCCCGAATGCGAGGCCAGAACGTTATCCGTTACACCACCACGCTCGGTGTAGGAAACAAGACTTTCGTTGGCCTTTCCAACTTTTCAGATTTCCACAACCGGACAAATGTGGATATTCAGATACCTGCGATTAGACAACCGGACATTTGCCCTCTGCAGAGGGGGGGGGGGGGAAAGGGGAGTGTGTTATACTTCAGTGCAAGTAACCGTATTTCACGGCAGTTATACGATCAAATTTCACCGTGACAGTAATTTTACAAAATGGGGTGCAATCGGTTTCCTTATGCAGTCAAGTTTTAACTTTCCATTTAACAACCACTCGTTTCTGGAATGACAATAACGTTTCTGTATTTTCTTTGGTAACTCACTCATTATTTATTTGCAGCGTACCAATTATAATACTATTCTGTCATTAATTCTCCGCGAACAAAACGAGCACGTCTTTCCGTGTTCGACACAGTGTTGGTAACGAAACATTAATACAACTGTTTCACGATAATCTGATTTGTGACTAACTGTCGTAAACGTTTGAACACAGAGCAAAAAAGCTGAATTACGTTCAGCGAATGGGGGAGAGGGGACCTTCTTTATTTCCTACACATCTGAGAAACCATCAACCCGTATTTTTTAGAATTTCTTAATTACCGGTCATTTTGTGTCGGGTCGCATGTAGTGAACTAGACTAGTATTACTATTACTCCGCGATTCACTAAAAGTGTGTGGCAGAGGGTGCGTTGCACCTGTCCGGGAAGGTAATGGTTTGGAAAGGATATACGGGATATGGCAGGAGGCGCCCATGGGCTATTGTGAGAAACCATCCCAGCATTCGCATGGAGCGATCTGGGGAAACCATGGAAAACCCAGATCAGGATGGCTGGAGTGCTTTATCGAAAGCTACTCGTATCGGATTTTATGTTTAGTCGCCCGGTAAATCCTTTCTATCCCACTCCGCAATCGCTCGTGGAAAAAATGAGTACAGTAAAGAATCGGTTCTGGCCCTGATTTCTCTTATCTTATTTTCGCGGTCATTCCGGGATATGAATGTTGCTGGTAGCAATATTTGTTTACTATCATTCCGAAATACGTCAGTCGAGAATTTTTCAATTAGCTTCTGTCGAGAGCAACGCCTTCGGTGCTCCAGGTCTTCCCAACCTAACTCCTTCAACATGGCACTTACGCTTTCCCTCCAACTAGATATACCTGTCACGAATCGGGCGGCTCTTCTTTGGACCATCTCTAATGCCTCCATTAAATCGCTGATAAATCGCGTTATAACCAGACAGTTCGGTCGAAACCCGGGCGGGTGGTAATTCTAACGTTAGCAAAGTTGTTTTCAATTCATAGAATATCAGAATAGGTCTTTCAATACCTAATTTTAAGCACAGAAGAATGGAAATAGTAGTAGAAGAGACAAGAGGTGAAGATCAGTTTGGGTTTACGAAAATCCGCGGTACAAGAGAAGCAATTCTGGCTGTAAGATTAATACTTGCAAGGGCTGGATCAAGAAAAACACAGATACTTTTATGGAATTTGTTGATTTAGAAAAAGCTTTTGATAATGTTAGGTGGGACAAGATGTTAGGAAATTTTATAGAAGTCTGATCTAAAATATCGTGATAGAAGAATACTTTATAAACATATAACAATCAAGTGGCTATAATTAAAGTAGAGAACCACTGAGAGACATGCATCAGTTAAAAAACGGTGTGAGACAAGGTTGTAGTCTATCCCCGTTAACTGTTGAACTTGTATGTAGTGGAAGCAATGAAGGAAGTAAAACAAAAATCATTTTCTGTAAGTGTTCAAGGAGAAAAAATCAGTATGCTACGATTTGCTGATGACATTGTCTTGTTAGCAGAAAGGGCTGAGGATATTGAGAAGTTACTGAATGGCATGAACAAAATACCGACGGAAGATTATGGACTGAATATAAATCAAAGAAAGACTAAAGTGATGAAATGTAGCAGAAATGATACCAATACTAGTAGATTAAATATAAAAATAGGATCGGATGCAATAGGAGAAGTGAGTGAACTCTGCTTCTTGGGAAATAAAATTGCAACCAATGGTTGATGGTATAAGCAAAATAGCATTAGCTAATACAGCCTTTATGGAAAAGAGAAATATTTTACTTTCAAATACAGATCTAGGACTTATAAATATTTTTTTTATACTCTATGTGTGGTCTGTGGAGCACACCACTAAATGTTAGCGAAGCATGGACTTTAGGAATACCTGAAAGAAAGGAAATTGAAGAATTTGAAATGTGGTGCTACAGAAGAAAACTGAAAATTAAAAAAACAAGGTGCAGAAAAAGAATGAAATGAACGAGTTTTGGAAATGATGGGCGAGGAAAATAGTTTGTGGAAGAAGCTTTCAGAATGAAGAGAGGGGATGGTAGTTTATATTTTCAGACATGCTGGATTGGTTAATTTGTTAGTGGGGGAAACAGTCGAAGGTATGAACTGTAGAGGAAGACAGAGATTATAATGAATGAAGCAGATAATTGAGGACGTTGGTTGTAAGGGATATGTGGAGATGAAGAGGTTAGCACAAGATAGGAAGGGATGGAGGATTGCACGAAACCAGTCGAAATACCGATGACAGGATAAAAAAAAGATGGGGGTACTCTAGTGTATGTAGGGCGGGACTGAAACCTTTGTAGGTTGGCTGTTTTTTTTTTTTTTTTTTTTTTTTTTTTTTGTTTCTGCCTTTCGGCGTGTTTGTGAAAGTCCGCTACCGTGGTAGCTCTACATTACGTGTAGCTCTGTTTAGGATGAGGACACTTTTTGGGAACTCTTTTTATTACTCTTTGAGGGGAAAACATGGCTATGGTTCGTCAAAGGAGACCTTATGTGAAAAACCCCTACAGTTTTCTTACGATGATATGAGTTCCCTTCTGCCTGATATATAATAAATACCTGGTGGCACTTTTATAGGCGTGCCAGTGCCTTGGCATTGTTGTGCCCAGGGTATGGAGCCTTTCGTCATTTTGTCTGAATTTATCTATTCTGTCATCAAATTTTTCTGTTTGTCTGAAAATTTCTACATGAATTTGG
This sequence comes from Vandiemenella viatica, assembly GCA_031002005.1. Classification (NCBI taxonomy): domain Eukaryota; kingdom Metazoa; phylum Arthropoda; class Insecta; order Orthoptera; family Morabidae; genus Vandiemenella; species Vandiemenella viatica. Next base: position 981,008 of record JARYHS010005557.1, on the reverse strand, counting down.
TTAATGTTCGCTGTGTCGTGAAGGAAGTCATTTGGTGCGTCTCTGGGTGCTCTTAATATTACTCGTAGGTATCTATTCTGAAGTCGCTGGAGTTGGTTTATGTTGCATTTAGCTGCAGTTCCCCACACCTGGCATCCGTATAGTATGAAGGGGAGGATAACTGCCTTGTAGATCGTAAGCTTTGTTGTCGTGGCTTGTTCGGAACTGTACAGGATTGGAAAAAGATTTTTAAGTATAGCTGTGCCCTGTTTTCTTGTGTCTAAGATGTGTTTCCGGAAGAGAAGGTTTTTGTCAATGGTGACTCCAAGGTATTTAATTTCAGATGACCATTCTATTTCTTGCCACATGATGGTAAGTTTCTTTATCTAATATTGGTCTCTTTCTGGTGTAATATATTGCTGCGCACTTTGATGGGTTCATTTTCACTCCGTTAGTACGACACCACTTCTCAAGATCGTGGAGGCTTTGTTGAAGGTGATTGACGTTTAGGTCATGTCTCCTGTCCGATGCATATATGGTGGTGTCGTCTGCGAACTGTGCAATTTTGACATAAGGCGGCAATTTTATGTCGTTGACGTTAATTTTAAATAGAACAGGTGCCAAAACTGAACCTTGGGGGATACCAGTCGGGATGAGGTGGACTGATTAATTTTAACCTTATATTGAAACAAAGAATTTTCCAGGTAACTTCCAATTAGTTGGACGTAACAGTGGCGGATTGTTGTCTGAGTTGCTAGTTTGGCTATGAGGTTTGCGTGCCGTACCTTGTCGTAGGCTTTCTCTGCATCTAAGAATACTGCCGCTGTTGAATTCCTTAGGTTGAATCCCTTTCATACATCTTCGGTAAGTCTCATAAGTTGGCTAGTGCTTCCTACTCTATTTTCGAAACCAAACTGTTGTTTTCGGATTGTTTTGTCTGTTTATAAGGCTCCAGCACTTTGGATGCGGAGGGTAGTAAGCTGATTAGTCTGTAATTTGATGGGAGACGCTGGTCTTTCCCGCGTTTTGGTATGACCGTGACTTTTGCTGTTTTACAACATTCTGCGAAGTACTTTTGTAACAAACAAGAATTGCAAAATCTAGTGAGAAGCGCTATTCTCTTACTAGGTAGGTGCTTAAGGTGGTTATTTGAAATTTAGTCGGCTCCTGGAGCTTTATTGTTAGCCAGTTTTTTGATAATGTTTCTAATTTCGCCAGGTGTTGTGAGTTCTGGATCGTCCTCCGAAGGTGTATTCATAATGTTTCTCGCCATATTAGTTATATCGTCAGCTATTCGTGTTTCTGCTTGAGTCAGGTCGTATGCTACTTCAGCATGTTGGCTGGCAAAATATTCTGCCAGGACCTCCGCTTTAGCTAGTGGCTGCTTGAGTGGTTATTGATCTATTGTGTATCGGATCTGGTTTGACTAACCTTCCCGATATCGACTCCTTCTTCTTTCTTGATGTTTCTTCTGTATATCAAAATGACGGTCTTCTTTGTCTCTGACGCCACGTAGTCTTTAGATAAAGCACAATTATCAGACTGCATACTACAATAGGTTACTGATGACAACCAAAGCCTTTTGGAAGTAATGTCTCTCGGGTGTCCATCCAGACGGTGTTGTATAAACACAACGTTTCGACAGCTAGTTCTGCTGTCTTCATCAGGTGTCAGGTCTCTTCTAGCTATTGCAAGCTAGTTGTCAAAACCTAAACTATTTAGAACAGACCTGACACCTGATGAAGACAGCAGATCTAGCTGTCGAAACGTATTTATACAACAACGTCTGGATGGACACGCAAGAGGATTAAATTGCAGTCTCCATTCGCACATCTTTTGAAGGTGTTACATCAGTGAAATGTGGACTGTAATAATATTTTCGTGACCTGAGGGTTAAGGTTTGATACAGATAGGTAGGCATAGTGGAATAAGAAGGTCTCTTTTTTTTGTTCATTACTTTACGCCTCGTCGACGTCGGGATTATTAGAGGCGGATAAGGACTGGGGACAAGGAAATGATAGGAAATCGGCCATAATCTTTTCTTGAAGGAAGCATCCCCTGCATTCACATGGATTTATTTGGGGAAACCATGGAAAACCCAAATCTGGATGCCCGGACGGGTAATTCGAACCCGCAGTCCTACCGAATGCGAGGCCAGAGCGTTACCGCTCACCCACCTACGATCGGTGTTTCTATAGGTTACAGTCCAGATTTATTGTAAGTCCGTCGTATATCTTAATCCACAAACATAAAAACACCAAACAGTCCACGCGATTCGTTATACAGGGTGTTACAAAAAGGTACGGCCAAACTTTTAGGAAACATTCCTCACTCACAAACAAAGAAAATATGTTATGTAGACATGTGTCCGGAAACGCTTACTTTCCATGTTAGAGCTCATATTGTGGACGGCTGTGATACAATACGCCATTCTCCAGGGCTGCATCAGCGCATCAGGGATTCCATGCGATGGAGGGTGGATGCATGTATCCTCGCTAACGGAGGACATTTTGAACATTTCCTGTAACAAAGTGTTTGAAGTCACGCTGGTACGTTCTGTTGCTGTGTGTTTCCATTCCATGTTTAATGTGATTTGAAGAGAAGTAATAAAATGAGCTCTAACATGGAAAGTAAGCGTTTCCGGACACATGTTCACATAACATATTTCCTTTGTTTGTGTGTGAGGAATGTTTCCTGAAAGTTTGGCGGTACCTTTTTGTAACACCCTATATGTTATCACAGTTGGTCTGAATTTAGACGATTATTGCCGAGGTGCGACTGAAGTGATACCACTGGTTGATCCGTATATGTGCTGTATTTCGCTAGTCCCGCAGAGAGTGTTGCCAGCTCTGCTGAGTTATTATCATTAGTGTTCGGATCTTTAGGACGAGTCATATTTTTTTCCTGCCTTCTTTTTGAGTTGTAATGCTGAATTAAACACTGATTAAACGTTTCTGATTATATTCAAATATATTTTTTTATAGGATGCACATCCATAGTCAACCATTTTGGTCATATTACGAATGTATTTATGCTCACATGATCATATTTTGAGTAAAAATATGGTAATTTTTTTAATAGTACCGGAAATTCGCAAGAAGTTACACATCAAAAGAATTTAAGATAATTGTTCACAGAACTATATTTCTGTTATGCATTGGAAGAAAAAACAAAACTACTTGTCACTGAATTCGCCAGTAATGGATTAAAGTTATACATTACTGTCACTCTCTAAACGTTAATATTCCGCCCGCCTTTTAATCTCAGCAGCATGCCTGTGTCGAGCCGCGTCAATCAACGTCTCACTGTCGCCAATACTTTAGAAAATAATCCTGACAGTGTTAAATCTACAGTTGATCAGTGAGTACCGCCATGAAGAAAATAATATTTACTGAAAGTGCGAAGTTAGGAGTTATATAAAGGAATTTGGGGAGATATATTTTAGTACAAGGAAAGAGTTCTTTTCTGTAAATTATGTGAATTAAAGTGTCTTCAGCAAAAGTATTTTTAATTTAATTTATCCAACTGGTAGAGTGAGCGCACGGAGGCAAATTACGACAGCGACACTTTCATCATTATATATATTATTTCTTTTCCACCGAGAGTGGTGGTGTAGCGGATAGCGCTCTGGCCTCACATTCGGGAGGACGGCGGTTCGAATCCCCGTCCGGGCATCCAGATTTGGGTTTTCCATGGTTTCCCAAATCACTCCAGGCAAATGCCGTGATGCTTCCTTAAAAAGGCCATGGCCGAATTCCTTCCCATTCCTTGCACCCCATCCTTTTTTTTTTGTGTAACTGCTTTACGTCTCTTTTTAACATCGAGGTCTTTAGAGACGGGAAAGGATGGGGGGTAAGGATGGGGGCAAGGAATGGGAAGGAATTCGGCCATGGCCTTTTGAAGGAAGCATCCCGGCATTTGCCTGGAGTGATTTGGGGAAACCATGGAAAACCATATCTGGATGCCCGGACGGAGATTCGAACCGCCGTCCTCCCGAATGCGAGGCCAAAACGCTAGCCGTTACACCACCACGCTCGGTACCCCATCCTTTCCCGTCTCTAAAGACCTCGCTGTTGAGAGACGTAAAGCAGTTAAAAAATATAATTATATATTATTTCTGTAAGGTCTGTTTTTGTCATAAACCATTATCTGCATTGGTAACTAACCGAAACGTATGAATGTAGTATCAGTTTAATGCTTAATGTGCGTACTTTGATCAGATCATATTTTAAGAAAAGAATGTTTCGGATTTCAACGCTTAAAGGATAAAAAATGTTAATATTTCTAAAATGCAAGTTTTTGTGCCACGAACTATTTATCTCCCTGCATTCATAACCGAAATTGATAAATGAAGTATAATTCAAATCTTAAGATCTCCGCTTTGGTGACATCATGTATTAGGATTTTTTCAGAATTTGAACCTCAAAGGGCATAAGTATCAAGATTTCTGCAACGCGTTTTTGTGTCACCAGCCATTTATCTTCCCTGATATCTAACGGATATAGATAAATAAGGTGTCACTGTAAAGATTAAGGTCTCCGCCGTGGTCACATGATGCTTTAAGAAAGGAATTTTTCGAAATTCGGCCCTTAAAGGGTCAAAATTATCATTATTTCCAAAACGTATTTTTTTTTTTTTTTTTACTATGAGCCATTATATTTTCCTTGATATCCAACCACAATAGATAAACGAGCTCTCATATTAAAGTCTCTGCTTTGGTCACATCATATCTTAACCAAATTATTCGGGATTTGATCCTTGAAAGGTGAAAGTAGTAACTGTGACAGTCGCGCGTATGAGACAGTTCAGAGCCAAGCCACTACATAGCAGCAGCACATTACATCGATATATTAATAAACTGCTTCACTGGCGTCGACTTTTGTTACGTACTTATTAAACAATTTAAACAAATGAGGCGATTCTTCTTTCATACTATTGCAAACCCCCAACCTCACTATCCATTGTATTCGCAAAATGTTTACATGGGTCATCTAGTATAAAATCATGTATACCTGAGCATGTTTGGATTTACAGTAAATTTAAATGTTTGGTCACAATAGTGGGGTATCAAACTGAAGCATACCATATAGGCTTCTACCCACAATGCAATGGGGAAAATTGAAAACTGCACAGGACCTTAAAAATGGTTTTTTGGCACACAGTTTCCATAAATGAATACATATTTTAGAAGCTGTAAACACTAAATGGACCACCAAGCAATGAAAGAATATTTGCTTGGGAGAAGAGAGTGGAACATGATATTGAGTGGATCAAGCCAAAAGACGGTCTACCACCTGGGTCTGAACAACCATGGCCCAAATGGAAGTCGCTAAACAGGCTTCGAGTTGGAGTTTTCTTTTAATTTAAGTGTTTACTAGATAACCCGTGCAAAAATTTCGCAAAAAACCATGGATAGTGAGATTGGGGGTTTGCAATAGTATGAAAGAAGAATCACCTCATTTGTTTAAATTGTTTTCGTGTAATAGGTGTGTAACAAAAGTCGACGCCAGTGAAGCAGTTTATTAATATCTCTGTGATATGCGGTGCTGCTATCTAACGGCTTGGATCTGAACTGTCTCATAAGCGCGACTATCACAATTATTACTTTTGCCCTTTAAGGATCAAATTGCCAAAAATATTCTTTTTAAGAAATGGTGTGACCAAATCAGAGACCTTAATCTTTAATATTGTAGCTCATTTATCTATTTCGGTTAGATATCAAGGGAGATAAATGAATCATTATAAAATAAAAAACATTTAAGAAATAATGATAATTTTGTTCTTTTAGGATAGAATTCCAAATAAAAAAAAAAATCCTTTCTTAAAATTATAAACTGGAGACCTCAATCTCTAAAATAATACCTCATTTCTCGATTCAGTTAGAAATCAATGGAGATAAATAGATCGTGACAAAAATTGCGTTGTAGAAGTATTGATACTTTTGTCCTATAAGGGCCAAACTTCGAAAAAATCTTTTATTTAAATATGATTTGACCAGAGTGAAAACTTTAATCTCTCAAATAATATCTAATCGAAATCGAGAAATGAGCTAGCAAGGGAGATAAACAGTACATGACAAATACAATACGTTATAGAAATAACGATTATTTTGACATTTAAGGGTCGAATTCAGAAAAATTACTTTCTTAAAATATGATGTGACCACGGCGGAGACCTTAATCTTTAAAATGACATCTCATTTATCTATATCGGTTGGATATCAAGGGAGATAAATGGCTCGTGACACAAAAACGTGTTGCAGAAATATTGATACTTTTGTCTTTTAAGGGTAGAATTCCGAAATATTTTTTTCTTAATATAGGATGTCACCAACGCGGAGATCTTCATTAATCGATTTCGGTTAGGAATGCAGGGAGATAAATGGTTCGTGGTACAAAAACCATTTTGGAATTATTCACATTTTTGCCCTTTTGGGTTGAGTTCCGAAAAATTCCTTTCTTAAAATGTGATGTGCTCAAGGTAGAGACCTTAAGCTTTAAAATGATATCTCATTCACACATTTTGGTTAGCTATCAAGGGAGATAATGGCTTGTGCCAAAAAAAAAATAAAATAAAAAAACTTGTAGAAATAATATAAATGGCTATTGCTCTTCATGGAATTTCTAGGCTCATAGTAAATTCAATATGAAAATGTTTTTACGTATGTTTAAATATGTTAAACGTTTAGTAGGCGAAATATATTCGAAAAGTAACTTCGAGACTTTCTTGAAGTGGTATTGATATCCGATAAAGCAGAGATAAGAAGAAACGATAGTAATGCACTGGAAAACAATCAATAAGTGTTAAAAATGTAAAATTCTGTTCGGAATAAATATTAGTTGAAACATATAGAACATCCTACGACAGTATTTCTACAACAAAGTCTTTAATGTATTTGCTGTCTCGTTTCTCTGAATAGAACTGTAGTGATTTATTTTCTGTTATTTCGATTCAAATGTTTCGTGAATCACACTACGAATTTAGTTGCAAGATTAGGAATCTTTAACATCATTGTTACAAGATCAACACTGAGAAAGGGCGTTACAAAGTTTTTTTTTTTTTTTTTTTTTTATAATCTATAAGTTTGTATTTTCTACTGTAGAATATGATTTCTTGTTTTTATATATTTTTTAATATAATTTGGCAATAACTAAATATTGAAATTTTTAAAGAATGTAATGACTAAATTTATAGGATCTGATTTTCCTCATTGAACTACCTTTAATTCTGTAATTGTAAGGTAACTACAATTTTATCATTAACAAATAACTTACAGTAAAATACAAAAAGTCATTAAGGCTTTTGAATGTAATACTCATGTTTGTTTATTTTGGTTCAGTTACACCTCCATCAATTAGACTAAACTTTTAAGAATAGATTTATTCAAAATTACAAAAATGAATCAAAGGAATTTGTTTAAATATACAGGCAGGCTATATGATGTACAGAGCCAAACCAAATATTCTTGAAATTTTATTTGGTATATAACGTTATAGTAAACATGTCCACTTCTTTTTCTTTTCTTCGTTGTTGAGATATTCACTGTTGCTGCAAAATAAGTAATTTTATAACCTTTAGAATGTATAACTTTTAGAAATTAAACAGTATAATAAGAAGTGCATAGAAAACATAGATACAATACTGAATGGATAGATATACAGCAATGAAAACAGATCATGTCAGTTTACCCGCGACAAAGTTGTGGTATAGTCAGTGTACTCCCCAAATACTGAAAATCAATACACCAAGCTCTTTAAACAAGAGACAAAAAAAAGTTTGCAACTGCACATAAAATATAAAATATTGAGCTACTGATGCTACTATAAACGTGACAACTTTAAATATTATGGCGGTACATTTGATAATTGTATTTATATAACAGACATGGATTGCACATAAA